>QTSX02004464.1:0-150064 GCA_014839935.2 Entomophthora muscae | reverse complement strand
TGCTTTTGATTTTGGAGATTTCTTGCCTTCCACAAATGGGTCTGGTTCAATATCCACCCCTTCCGGAATATCATACCTGTCCTTGACTGATCCTGGTATGAACTCATCCCAACGTGACCCCTTCTGCCACTCTGTCTACCTAATGAGTGATCATTGACCCCTTGTCTACTATTTAAGTAGAACCATTTCTCCTAATAAAGACAAGTTTATCCATGTTTGTGTTGGCTTTAATATTCTTCAAGCTTTTTCCTTTCCTTTTTTCCAAAAGGAATTTCACATCTTGCATTCCAGGAAATTAAGGTATGTGCCCTTAATTTTGCCCTGAAGGCTAACCCAAGGCTAGCTTCAAACCTCAAATCTTTTGTTATAAAGATTTCCCGCTGTGTCCTCCCGGATGTTGTCCCCAGGAGCCAAACACGACACTTGGTAAAATATAAATGACTGTAAAGAGCACCTTACAGACAGAAAACTGTGGGTGGTGGGGCCGGCAGGCCAGAAAGGACTGGTGTAACTAGCGGATGGCTAAGATCAATCAGGGAATCATTGGGACTCCAATATCTTGTAGCCTTTATTTCAAAATGGTGATAAAGTCTGATGAGGGGTCTAGGGGCTCATATAGTACCCCTCTTCCAGATCTTAGCTCTAATAATAAGGGTTACAAAAATCATGAAAAGTGAAATTGTGCATGTGAGTTGCCCAGGTTTATGTTTGGTAAAATGACACATGCGCAGGGAAGGCATACATTGGTCAAATCCTTCAGAAGGGTTGTGAGACCTGTAAAGCTCTGAGGCCTGCTGTTAGCTCTGGATAGAGTTATATTCCCCAGACCCACAAAAAAGGTGGGCCACATGCAAGCAAAACCTCTCCAAAGTCTGTAGAACCTGGCCCACACTATGGGTGAGCGTTTTGAGTTGGATTTTAGGACCAAAACTTCTTCCCCTTTTCTGGAGTCCCCTCCAACTATGGAGGAGACTTTAATCCAGATAGATTGTTTGCTTTCCTGGTGTTGTCCTGCTTTGAAACAATTGTAAAGACAACAGGAAAACACACGCCTCATTTTACTGGGTTTTCCTAACCCACGGCCTGGGAAATCTGGGGATAAAATTCCATAATTAGTAGAATCCCGGCCAAACAATTCCTCTGGCCCGGGGGTCCCTTATCCTGAAGAAAATGGTTCTGGGACCATTTTAGTTGTGATGTTGAAGGCAGGCATTGGGGGTAATGTTGAGCCTGAGTCCCCAAAATGCACCTAGCCAACTGGGTGGCTGTTCCTTACACCTGGTTCTGTTTCCCCTATTTTTTGGGCCTAGGCCATGGATATATTAGGCTGCTACTTCTAACTGGTTCCCACTTTTATTGCTTCCCAAAACCTCCTCCTATAACGCCCCCAGTACCATCATACCTCCTATGCATATAATGAAAGCAAGGGCCATAAGTTCCCTTGCTTACCAATTCCAATTATCAAATAAAACTCCTGATTTTGCAGATTTATTTGTATTTTTGAAGTTTTATTAGATAACAGAGATTATTATCCTGCCTCCTGTCATTTTTTCCTCCTCCCGCTTTTCTTTGGCCTACCTTCCCTGCCACTGTCTGCCCAGCTGACTGTATGTCCGTGTTTTTTGTTGAAATTCAATCCAATAGGATCCAAACTTGGTTCAACCCCTTGGACGCATCCTGGTTCTTGCAGCCCGACTGCCTGAAGGGTTTTGTTAGACACTTCTTCTGCAAGAATGTTGTCTCCTCTACTTAAGCTACTTATGGTGAATATAGTCTTCAGCTTCCTATTGTTATGGACCACAACCCCAGGCATTTGGAATAGACTTTCCTTGGCTGAAACACATTCTATTTTCAATCCTGGCCTGCTCAAATCCTCTTTCTCAGACCAACACAACACAAAACTTATGCCAGTTCCAAGTCATTCCCTCCCATCCCCGCATCAAATTCCTCCCATGGAT
This sequence comes from Entomophthora muscae, assembly GCA_014839935.2. Lineage (NCBI taxonomy): Eukaryota > Fungi > Entomophthoromycota > Entomophthoromycetes > Entomophthorales > Entomophthoraceae > Entomophthora > Entomophthora muscae. The sequence goes on along the minus strand of QTSX02004464.1, from coordinate 148,106 downwards.
CCAGATTCCCCTCCAACCCAGGATCATTATCTGATGTTGCTTGCTGATGCCTTGATTATGGGCTGGGACGCCTATTTCCCTCCCTTGTCTCAGCTGGCCTCTTTTGGGAGGTCTCTTAGGGAGGCCATTCCAGTCCTGAACTGGATGGCATCCTGGTGGATGGTTCCACCAGGATGGGAGCCAGACTTTGTTAGTCTAGCCCCCTCTCTTACAAGACCCTTATGTTCCAGAGCAGTATTCTTAGGGGTGGTCAGGAGGGCAGCTTCCTTTTCATGGGCAGGGATTTGATTGATTACTAGGGCAGGTGCCAAGCTCATCAGGCCAATAGTGAGAGCCTCTTCACCTCTATTGGGCAAGTGGTTTAGTGCTCTACTGGGGTCACCTCTGATACCTTTGCATAATGTCCTTTGCATCCTAGGGCATCTGTGGTTTAAATCCTGGAATTTTGATATATAAAGAGCATAAGCTGGTGGTCTCCAGGTCTTCCAGGCATGCAGCTTGTGGTCTAAATTGGTCAGGGTTCAAACCCTGTCCCAACCCTTGAGTTTCAGAAAGAGAGCAGATGACATTTCTGGAACATTGGGCAGAGTTAACAGGGTGAGGTTTGGCTCCTGGGGACTGGGAATTTTAACAATTTGGTGGGCTCAAGGCTGGCTGGTAGCTGGGTGGCAGAGCCCAGCACAGGATCTATGGTGGTTACGCTTTAGATTTTAAGCTTACAGTTAATTCAGAACAATCCTCCTGGGGTTTGGGGCAGTTTTCCTGATAAGGGGAAACCACCACCCATGATTTTGGATTGTTGGTCTGTCCTTGTTACACTTTAGGGGTGATTGGGTATCCTTTCATTTAATATTGTCATTTTTTGATTTAATTTCAGGAACTTTCCTGAAATTGGTGGTCAAGCCGTTTGATACCATCTGCTTTTTTATCAAAGAATTTGGTGATAATAATGTATTTGGTATTGTATATTTTGTTTGGGAGGTGATTTTTTGTAGGGTTGAAGTGAGCAGCTGTACTTAATGATTTTATGCACACTTTGGACATGGCTAGTCCTTTGGATATAGTGTATCCATTTGGAATGTCTTTGTCAATATTATGGGTGTGGAAGGATTGTTTGCAGGAGTTTTAGGAAATAGCTTGGTTTATTATTTGGGCAACAGTGGACAGAGTAAATTCAGTCAAATTGTGTTCCATTGATGTGGTCAAAAACTGTAGCTGATACCAGTGATGAGGAAGTGACTTTTGGGGAAGCTTCAAGATAATTTTGAGAATGATGGTTTTATTGAAGTGAAAGAATATGATTTATATCCAAGTAGATTGTGGCAATTACATAAGTGATATAATGGATGGAAGATCAGGAAGGTGGGTTGGATCAGGAATAGGTGGATATGTGAATAATATATTAGGAAATCAGTCTGTTGCTAAATTGGGCAATTTATGGATGTTAAGTAGGTTGGTGAAAATTGTAATAGTTGAGCATCCAGCCCCTCAACATTAGTTAATTATAAAAGAGTTAATGGATCCCTATTTAACTATCAGAAAAAATTGAATAGTTAGTTTTTTATCAAACAATTCAAAATTATCTCCCTCAATCAGAATTTTCTTCTAAATACTAATAATGCATATCGATAAGGATTAAAGCTTAATATGATAGATTTAAAATAGAGGTATATCCCTATACTTGATCTCCAAAAGTAAAATTTGTGATAGAATCTTTGTTTACTTTCTTTGAAATTCTACCCTGAGAAATGACTCAATTGACAAGTAAGGTGGCCCTAAGACAAATACCAACTAGGATCAAACATAAAACTCCAAGAAAATCCAGATTTTTCAAAGCCACATGACTGCTATAATCTAAATGTATACTATTTGGCTTGCATATTTACTAAACATCACTCATATTTAACATTAAATAAAATATCACGATCTCTTTAATTTTCCCTTACTTCATATTTTATATTTCCCAGAAGTATATTATGACAATTTTGTCATTATTAATTATATAATAGACTCATCTTAATTTAAAAGGATTATTTTTCAAGATAAAGATATATCATTTATATTTATATTTATATAATTACTGTCTATTAAAGGTCAAACTAAAAATACATAGTATATAAACGTACCAATTTTACAATATGACTTTTCAAAATCTTTTTAGAGCTTTTGGCAAAGCCTCGCTTACCCTTCTCCAACAAAAACTTCAAATATGGCATCAACTAAATAAAATTTATTTACAAAAATAGATAAGTTTAGTTACATCATTAAATGTGCATTTATACAACTAAAGCAATAATATAATTTCAGGTAGGATACCAGAAATGCATCCCATTGGGCTGCGGTAAAAGGAAAAAGCTGAGCGTACCACAGCTTTGCCCTATTGGCAGCCTGCTGATACACATTTCCTTTTACTAACCCATCTCTGATAAAATTTAATATATTTAGCTAAATATTAATTTTTTAACATCAATAAATAAACCTTTTTACAACTAGGATAACAAAAGATAAATTTATTTTGAGGTAGTTTCTTATAAATTACACAGTTAAGTATGGAATTGATATATTTATAGCGGGGCGTAATATTCTTTTGGGATTGTAAAACTCGCTTTCCAGTTCAGGCTAGCTGGGCCGGTCTTTGATCTTTTGATACGGTAAGTGCGATGGGAGGCTGGGGATGTTCAGGTTTAAGCGCAGCTTTGTGTTTTCTAGCTTCAGCTGGGCAAGTTCTTGTTCAAGCTCCCTGTTTCTGGACTCATGTTGTTCAAGGATTCTAGTATGCTAGACAGTTAGTTTAAGCGAATATGATGTATTACCTTGAGTTGGACCAAGTGGGCGTACCCATGGAAGAGGCGGATGATCTTCCACAGCCGGAAGATGATGACGAGAGTGGCGGTTGCAGACGCGTGCTCCATCAGCAACACATACAAGGCGATATCCGACACTACCGAGAAAATAAGGATTCCAAAGTCCCACTTCTTGATTGAAGTGTTGAAGTACTTCTTAGGCCCACCAGCAACCCACACTTTGAGGGCAGTCTCGGTCAAGAAGATGGTGGGGAATATCCAACTGAAGAGGAAGAGGATGAAGTTTGCCAGGAGTGTTTCTCGTGTTCCATAAATTGCCAAGACCAGTCCAACTAGAAGCAATGACAGATCAGTAAAGACAATCCCAATTATCATGTAATGGAAGCGGCGTGTCTCAAAGAACCTCGCTAGCCTCTGCTTGGTTGTGTAAGGCTGTAATTGTTGTTCAAAGTCCATTATGTGAGTTGTTCAAGGACACAAAGCTTCTTATATACCTCGCCAAGTGGTAAATGAATCGTGCATACTACATTGGTTGCTAAGCTACCATCCAATTCGCAGTAATATAAAAGCACTTGCAGCAGCTTCCAACTCTGACCAATTAGATTGCTTGGTTTTAAAGTCGCAGCAAAAGGGTTCATGGAAATATCACGATTCAGCCTTAAAAAAAGTCCAGCCCTTTTACTTGTAATGGTGATAAAGAGGAATAATGGTTATATGAGCCTATTCCAGCCAATTAGATTAAGCAAGTTGCATGTTTACAATATCAAACCGTGGTCTAGTTAAAAACTCAACCAACCATCTAGTACTAAAGCACTTCAACTGAGAACTTCAAAATTTATATTCGTAGCAGATTTTGCACATGGCTCAGAACTGCCGGTAAAGTCTGGGAACCGTTGCATTTGAAAAATCCCTCAAATCAGTCGCCGGCAGGGCTGCAGCATCATTTTTCTGAAAGTTGTGTTCTATGATTTTAATTGTATGGTTCAAAAATCAAGATTTAGTTTAATGTTTATATTGAAATGGGGACTGTGGAAGTCTATCTGGAGGGCGCTTAATGAGAGCCAGCCCACTGGGAAAGCGATAACCTCTCAGCGGAAAGTTTAAAGGCCGCTCCAAGAGGATGTGGTACGCTATTGGTCACTCGAAGAATAGACTCATCCCAGCTGTCAGACATTAGGCTGGGATGGTTAAAGAAATTGCGCCGTCACGGAGCCAAAGCTGGTTATTGGTATGTTTCGGATTAGATCACAAAAAAGATCTAGCACATTTAGTTTGTGAGGGTTACTGGAGGGCATAATCTGTGCCTCACCTGGTTGGGTAAGTCACTGAATATAAAAGGAAGGTGGTTTTCAGGGATGCACCATGTAACTTTATTTTTATGCGTGGCACATAAAGTTAGAATGGGGTTAAAATTGAAATATAGATCCATCTGTCGTGGGAGCAGGATACAAAATCACTACAGCTTATGAAGTTGTATTTCTAATCCACGATCCATTAAAAACTTCATCCACTTTCATCTCATCATAATAGCTCTGGATTACTGATCCTTTACTAAATTATAACATTCAACTTATATTATATAGCTTTGATTGGTTGCATACCTGAACCAAAATAATCTTGTGCTTTGTCATAATACAATCCAAGTGAACTTGCACTGCAACTTTAGGGCAGCGAAAAATATAAACAATATTATATTCTTCTCCAAAGCCACAACATTATTGACAGCTAACCATCAAAATCACAATTCAGATTGTGGCAGGGGTAGATAGTCCCAACACAAGTTGAACCAACTTGGCACCCACCTCAACTCTATGAAGATCTTAAGTAGTAGCTGGAGAAATTAATGTATTGATTTAGAAATAAGTATGTGACCTTGCTCTATTAGCAGAGTTACCAAAATTGGAATACTATTTGAATAGATAATATATTTATTTGAGATGAAGAGATTATGTAGGGATTGATGTGTTATCATGGGCTAGTTGTATGTTCCTACTATGATATCACAATTCCTGGTAAATAGTCTGTTCTCTACATATAGAAGATCTTATCTGTTGTGTCACAAATGATAAGCTCAGCTTGGCTGGTCCTGACTTTGTGTCTTTTGCAGGTTGATTTGAGCTACAGGTCTTCTTTTTGGTTCAGTACGCTACCTCAAAACCACTATCACAAAAGGTTTTGTGATAGAGTCCAGACTTAAACAAGCAAAAATAAAAAAGCTTAATAAAAGCTATTAAATATCTAATTTTTACATAGTGGTATCTAAATGGTATCTAAAAAACCTCATCATAAAAACTCTATCACAGTTAAACTAAAATGGATGTTAAATAAATAAGGTTTTCAGTATAAAATTACTCAGTAGATGAAATAAAATACACTATCACAAAATATGTTATTTAGAAATACAGCACATGAAACCATTAATAATTATACTTTTTGGAGTAAATCTGAGCCTTTCCCTTATTTTATGGGAATAAGGTATGGTATTAATTTGAGACCCTGCACACCAAATCAACTTAAATTAATGCCACGTTGATAGTACCATTACCCTATATCACAACCATTAAAAAAACACCTTTCATGCACTGGTTTCATTCCTTATCATAGATAGATATTTGATATTTGGATTTCAACCTTAAATATTTACCAAATATTTTATAAACAAAGGGGGTGCTTACGCTATCACAAAACACATCATTGAAAAATCCACTAGATCCCTAAGTCCCCAATAGGAGTAGCGCCCATCAATGTACCACTGAGAATTAACCTATTTTGCACATGGCGCCATATTACACAATTTAGAATACCCCATTGTGAATCAACTGTTTCCGCTTGTCATTTTTAAAGGATTCACTTACTCTCACCCATATTAAAAGAAATGTAAGAAGTTCTCTTAAAATTTGGAAATATGACCAAAAACCCCTCCTCTAAACAGCTGGGTACTTTTTAGTCTTAGTTTTTTAAGTTAGGTTTTGAGCTATTCAAGCTTTACGCTTTGGTCCAGGAGTGACAGCTCCCCATAGATGTGTATTAAATAAAACTAAAAATTGTGCAAAATCCCTATATTCCTGGCCAACAGCATCTCATAAACGCCATCTAGAAACACATTTGCAGCCAAAAAACCTAAAGTTTTGCATACTTTTGCTATCAATAAAACATTATTTTTAGATCAAAGTTTTCTTTTCTTTTGATAGCACATATTTTAAGCTGTTTTCTACAAGCCCATTTAAAAACTGTATCTTTTATATTAAAACTGTTCTTAATTTTTACTCTGCAAATTTCCCCCAGATTTGAACTTTTTTATATCAATTCACCCTTAGATGCCTCCCAAATCTACTACTGAAGCTACTCCCAAGGTACTCAAGAACAAGGCTGTCCCCAAGAAACAGACTTCTAAGGGTGAAACGTCTAAAAAAGACCCTCATACCTTCCCTGAGCCTGAGGCTGACAGCCCCATCCCACTCTCACTTTGTACACTCACCTTCTGATAAACAGGAACAATAGTTCCATTCCAATGAGAAAGATAAGCATTAAGAAGGCTCTGATCACAGCTATGATAAGCATGGCTCAGTTTCTACAGAGGCAGAGCACACTCTATAGCAAGACTGATACAAAAGTAACCAACATCTGTAATGACAATGGGCAGTCTAAAGCCCCAGATGTCTTCCCTGACTCCTTTCATATTGTGGTCAAGAAGGGGGCTCTGGTTCTGTGAAGGACAAATTCTCTTTCACATACAATGACCAAAAGAAGGAAATGGCCAAGCACCACTATCACTGCAATAATCCTTGCTCTCAATAATTTATTGACTACCTATAGCTTCACCAGAGTTTAAGGTCTCATCAGTGAGCATGGATGTGAGCATCTGATGAGATCCTCAATCATCTCCTGTGCATGTTCCTTTGTCAAGCTATACTCCTTAATAAGGATGTGTGTCAAAGATGATATTTGCTCCTCATTCTAAAGCAAAACTGCAATCAAGGGGAGAATCCAGGACCTCACATTCTTCAGCCTTCATGCCCAGCGGCCAGGCACCAGCTGCCTGCATTTTTTTAGATCAAATCTGAGGGTTATTTGATTAGGAGCCCATACACTAAGGGAGTTTGGCTAGAAGCTGGTAGGACCAAAGTCAATAGCTCACTAACTGGGTTCTGCTCCTATGTAGAAGCAGCTTCTTTCCAAATGGGGATTTTATTAAGCAAAAATAGAGCCCACCAATTAAGGTAATGATATGTTGATCTTAGTGATAGATTAGCACACATATGACCTGTATGCTTGATTTTTGAGAATAAGGTTTATAGACAGTGTCAAAACAGCAAGCTTGACCTGCCAGCAAGTTTCTGAGCAAGCAGGTTTGTGACCTGCAATCCAATTATCCAGTCACTCAAAGCTAAACTAGGAAGTCAACTTTAATTTCCAAATCCAACAACATGAACAGATGATGATTCCTTATGGTGGATACCTCAATTTGGCGCTTTACTCATTACCAGGATTAGGTCACCCTCTTCACTATCCCACTGTGGTATCAGCATAATCATGTTCCTGTTATCCATGATTCACAATGACTATATAATACTTATCTCTCAAAAAATAATATTATCTAGTTTCCAAATATTTCCCCCCTTATAACTCTGCTAAAACAGCAAAGTTACAACATTGGCAGCAGAAGTAGGTTTTCTATCCTAATTTATCCCCCAAAATTCTGCCTGTTGCCTGTACTTGCCGCGGTCAAAAAAAACCTTGATAGAATCATGTCTGGCCTCCCACTGGACTGGGCACCGTACAAACCTGGTGCCAAAATAACCAACAGCTTTGTGCTTTACCAGAACATGGTAATCCCGCTCTCTGCCTTCAATGCCTTGTTGGCACAGGGGTTCTTCCAAGCACCTGCTGTTACCCCTTGAGCAACTGATGAAAGCATTATGACAGCCCACATAGCCCAGAGGCTTTAAGCGCCGCCTTGGAACCTTTTGCTAGAGCCAACAACAACACCACAGCATGGATTCAATCTGCCCAAAGCAAGCTGGCCCAAATGGAATACCCACAACAGTTCTGGATTTCAGAAATCTTCATCCAATTGACACACAATGCTGGTACCTGGTGCAACAAGTGGCATGAAGAACACACCGTGAAGGATTGAGACACCTTCAAATAGGACTTCTTGGCAAGATTTGTGCTGAAAGACACTGCGCTTAAGATCATACGCCAAGTGAAGAACCTAACCCAAACGGGCACAGTGAAGGAGCTAACCCGCGCTTACAAAGAGCTCCAACTATGTGCCCCCTCTGATATGGCTTTTGACACTCCAGCTACCCATCTCATGTACTATGACACACTCAAGTCGCATTTAATGAGACACGTGAGCCTGGACCAAGTAACCAACTTGCAAAGTCTATACTGTGAGGCAGAGAAAGCAGAACAAACATCCAGCACTCTCCACAAGGTGCAAACTGGAAAGAAGGAGTGACCCAAAGATTCTCACCCAACTGGACGCTCCAATTGACTGCCTCCTGGGAACAATAGTAACAATTTGAACTACAAGCCTTCAGGCTCAAATGGAGATGGAAATGGGAACAATGGTCAGTCAAACCGTACCCATTTCTGTATCACTGCTACGCAAGACAACCAAGATAAGGGAAAAGCCCGGGGAGAGCACTAAGCAAGCCAAGCTCTCCCTGCACAACTCCTGACTTGCCCAGCAATGAGTACCAACCTGAGGACATGGATCAGTGTCCAATGATATAGGTGCCCTAGGAAGATCCAGTACTTTACACTATCTCCAGACATCTCAATAAGCCAATGACCTATCCTTTCTACTTTTTCAGTTACACTGGCTCAGCGCTCCTGGACTTGGGCGCAGATAAAACCCTCATCAACAGCAACTTTGTGGACAAGTTCAAGCTAACCACTAATTATTTGCAGATTAAGAACATGGTTTTAGCTGATGAACATCACATTGCAGTGACACAAGAGACTACCTCTTTCTCTATTATGCTTGAGAACCTGCACTCCACCATCCAGGGACCCGTCATTAATTTCCCTAGATTTGAAATTGTACTTAGACTGTACTGGCTACAAAAGAATAACCCCCACGTAAACTGGGTCACCTCTGTATTGACCATCAAGCGTGAAGGGGTCAATCATCAGATCAACCCTGACTCTGTGGACCAACTCCTGTGTGATGATGTCTTTATTTGTACATTACAGAAACCCTGGATAAAAAGGAGAACCTCAAGGCAATTGACTAGAACTCCTGCCAATATGAGATCATACACTTCAAGGATCACCAAGATACCACTACTCCTCAGGATTGCAAAATTGTAGCCTGCCATCCAGAAATCTTCAAAGAGGCTCTTCCAAGGTTGTCACCAGAGAAACATATACAGCACTCCATCCAACTTAAAGGAGCTATACCTAAGGCACAACCCATCTACTGAATCACCCCAAACAAAGACGACGCACTACGTGCTTAACTCAAAGAAGCGTTGGAAAAAGGTCTTATCCGCCCCTCACTGTCTTCTTTTGGCGCTTCTGTATTCTTTGTGGCAAAGAAAGATGGTACTCTTTGACTAGTCACGGATTACTGAGCCCTAAATGAGGTTACCATCAAGAATTTTTACCCTCTCCCACTCATTGACAACCTCTTCAATGCCCTGGGCGGTGCCACAGTCTTCTCCAAGATTGATCTAACCACAGGCTACAATCAAATCCGTATCAAGGAGGAAGATATACCCAAAACAGTCTTTTGCACTAAGTACGGGTCATACAAGTGTGTTATGCTCAACTTTGCAATGACAAAAACACCATCAACCTTTGTGCTTTTATGAACAAAGTGTTTGTCCCCCACATTGGCAAGCATGCCCTGGTGTACCTGGACAACATTATTGTCTACAGCCCTTTGGTAGAACAACACCTATACAGACTTGAAGGAAGTCTTTGGTACCCTGGCATAACATAAACTGCTAGCCAAGCCCTCTAAATGTCAATTCTTCCGTGAACAGTTGCCCTTCCTGGGACATGTAGTTTTAAAGGATGGCATCAAGCCTGACAGCCAGAAAATCCAGGCCATTTGCAAAATGCCACCTCCAAAGGACAAGTCAGAACTCTGCACATTCCTGGGAATGGTCGCCTATGTACAGTAATTCATCCCCAGCTGTGGCGTCCTGACTACACCTCTTTCTGCCATAACTGGCGCCAAATACAAGTTTGTATGGACCCCCAACGCGGCCTTTGCTTCAGATGTCTTAAGGAGAAACTCACAACTGCGCCCATCCTACAATACCCCAAATGTGATGAGGAATATCAAATGGAGACAGACGCCTCTGACGCATTCATCAGGAGAGTGCTACAAATCAAAAAAATTGGTGGTGTCTTCCTACCTGTAGCCTACAAGTTGCATAAACTGACAGACGGCAAGTGTCAATACCCCATACATGACAAGGAATTGTTGGCAATAGTACACTGCCTTGTCAAATTGCGTTGTTATTTGGAACAACAGGAAGAATTCCCCACATTAACCAACCACAAATCCTTCATATACTTTAAAACGCAGACAAACCTTTCCAGCCAACAAGCACATTGGATGTAACTCCTAGAAAAGTTCAATATGATCATACAGCACAAACCTGGACCTGAACTCTCCCTGGTAGATGCAATCTTGCTCCTATATGCTAGAGCTACTAGGTGCAAGAATGTGCTCAACCCAGACTTGCCGCTCCTGGTACTCCAAACAAAGGACAAAGGCTTCCCCCTGGCACCACTTACATCACAAAAGAAACAGTCATCAAAAATGAACACATCATTGGAGACATATACAGGACTCTACATCACAAAATGACCAATAAACCCACCATCCCCTAAATTCCTACACACCAACCAGTTGTCACCATTCTACATTACCACAGAGACCTAGGACATACCAAAAGCCACAACCTTTACAAATTCCTCAAACATAAGGCATGGTAGATAACCCTATATTGGGACGTCCAAGAAGTTCTTGACCAATGTGAAGTATGTGAAAAGTTTGCAAAAAGCAATACCCCACCTAAGTCTGTATTGCCTATTTGTTTACAACTACCCTTCAAGGTATGGACCCTCAACATCATGGGACTCATGCCAGGAAAACACAACAACAAGAAGTACATCATAACTGCTATCACCCTTGCCACTTGCTGGCCAGTGGCGCAAGAAGTGAAAACTCATACAGGAAACAAGGTTTGACAATTCATAGGCAAAAAAATCATCAGCAAGTTTGGAAAGCCAGAACTCCTAATAACCAACAGAGGCAAAGAATTGACCTCTGAAGATACCAAGGTATACCTCACCAAGAATGGGGTCCAGCACACAGTGACAACACCTTACCATCCTCAGGCCAATGGACGCGTGGAGCGGCTGAATGGTAGCCTTGTGCAAGCCTTAGCCAAGCTCACTGCTGGGAGACCTGAGGACTGTTACAAGCAGCTACCAACTGCATTACTTGTATGCCTGACCCATGTGAACAGATCCACCGGTAAAAGCCCCTTCAAGCTAGTTTATGGAACACAACCCAATATCATCCAAGCGCTCTCAGGACACAAGCTGAAAATGCCCAGCAAGGTTCCACCCCTCTCAGATCCACAGGTCATACAGGCCAATAGCAACCAATTGGAAAAGGAAGGAAAGCATATACAGAGAACCTTCACCCCCATCAAATATAGACACAAGGTTGGCAAAAAGGTCTGGGTCATGAATACCAACAAGATTAAATTACAACCAAAAAAGTGGGGCCTGCCATCATCCTAAAGATAAACAAAAACAACACTTACCTTGTACAAGGACTCAGAAAACGCAAACAAGACAAAGTTCTCAACCATGATTGCCTGAGACCCTGAAAAGCAAGACATAAACAATGCAAGACCTTCCTACCTACCATCAAACAACAGTTAGTCCAGTATGCTGCTTGGGCTCCTGACAAACTACCTGACAACCTTCCCCCAGAGGAGGCTGATCTTTAACCGGGGGGTGTTGAAACAGCAGGCTTGACTCTCCAGCAAGGTTACAAGTAAGCTGGTTTGTGACCCGCAATCTAATTATCCAGTCACTCAAAGCCAAACTAGGAAGTTGAATCAATTTTCCAAATTCAACAACATTAACAGATCATGATCCCTATGGTGGATACCTCAATTTTGCAATTGACTCATTACCTTGATCAGGCCACCCCCTTCACCATTCCACTGTGTGATCAGCACATATCATTTTCCTGTTATCTATGATTCACAATGACTATATAATACTTATTTCTCAATAAAAAATATGATCTAGTTTCCAAATATTTTTCCCCTTGTAACTATGCTAAAACAGCACAGTTACAATAACAGGAATTTCTCTGTATCTATTCTCTAGTACCAGCCATTAATTGTCTGTTAAAACTGGAAGTCTCCCTAATGCTCACAGTTTTCTGGAGCCAAAAATCCTGAAGTTTATATTCACAGCCAAAAGATGAATCCTGGTAAATTAGTATATATGCCTATCAAGCCCTGATATGGTTTTATTGCTGTTCTGATAAAAATTGAGATTAAGCTTGGACTCAACCAGGTTTTACTCTACCTAAACCTTGTTTCCTGTAATTTTTTATACCTCCTACAGGTCCTTCTGCTCCTGCCATACCACCTTCTGAAGCCACATACCATTTTTTCAAGTTATTTTCTTCTCCTGACTCACCCTTAAATCCATGCATTTCACCAAATACCCACCAAACCAGCCTAGTTGGAGTTTAATCTTTAAATTATTCTCCAAGACAACCCCCTTGTCTGAACTAGAATACCCAAGCACATTAACAGTGAAGACATCTGGTACATCATCCAACTGCAACTATTTAGGGGTAAGTACAACTACCACCCATAATATCTTGTACAAATGACCCATCCTTTTACTCCTGGTCTGATTGCCGGCAAGGTTGTGTTATCCCCAATAATAATACATCTACTAAGATTTTAGGAGTACTTTACATTACTCTTATATGTATGGTAGACTCTATGGTACACTCTTATAGACCTTTCTCTATACTATAGTGTGATTTCTCTTCCATTATCAAGTTGGTACTAATTTTTGATAGGCCTTGCCATTCCAACTGGTGATCCAGCATGTACCAGCATCTGCTATCCCACAAAGTACCTGTTATCCTAAAATAATGACAATCTTACTAAACTATGGTAACCTGGACCCCAAGAGTTAACAAAATATTGGGGCTACTTGTATTTTTATTATAAAATAATCACTTATTACATCTATAAGTCAGCTACTAATATGATCTCTTCTCTTATGGAGAGCCTGAACCCCAAAGAGCTGAAAGATGACAGCCCTGATGCAGATTCCAATAGCCTCAACATATCAAGTGCATAATGTGATTATGAACCAATCTGCAAATAAGGTGAATGTGGCGCTCCTTCTCCTGAGAGGTCACTAAGGTGTGTCTTGGTCAAAGCCAGGAACCAACTTGGTTGGGGTGACATCCTCAGAGATACTAGTTCTATGAAAAAGACAAAAGTGAATAATCTGATAACTCCAAAAGGGGCTCATGATGTCCTAAAATCATCATTGGCAATTGATAACTAGGATGAAATATATTTCACCGCAATGCATGATATAACAAAGAAGTTCCATCATCTAGGGGGCCATTTGAATGATACCCTTCAGTAAAACAATATCCAGGATCTCAAGGTTATTTGCACTGTGTTACTCATTCCTCAACCAGGAGTTTCCTATGAGTGAACAGAATAAAGTTTTCTTCTTCTGATTCTCTTTATCAGGGCCCATTCTGGGCCCTGATAAACCCCTATGTTGCATAGGTTTAATGCCTGCAATTGAGCAATTGTGTGACCAAACAATTGTGTTGTTGATCACACTGATTGACCAAAAGAAAAAATTAATTCCAAGTGGGGAAATAATAAAGGTAAAAGCCAAACCTGGGGGTGATTTAAACCCGTTCCAACGCCAAGAAAAAAGAATTTTAATTGGCTCACACCCTCTGAAACTAAGGAATTGGGACTTGGGTTGCCAAATGACCCCAAAATCTCCTTCCAGCTTCCCCAGGGCAAGAATAGTGAAAGGAAACACTTACTCACAAATCAGGGGCTGTTAATGAAACCCAACTCAATAATAACTCTTTGACAGCCAATAAGAAGTTGCCAGTAAGTACAATTACAGTGTCCAAGCAGGCTATAGCTGGGAACACTGACAACCCTTCCCTTGTTGACATCTTTACTTAAACTTTTGTTGGTTAATGCACACTGAGTGTTTATACTTTGCAGAGGTTTATTGTATTATAAAAAAAGTTTTATACTGCTGGTTCTATAAAATAGAGAGTACCTCTAGCATTGACACCAGCTCTGGGAGACAGAGCAACTTCTTGCTGCCTCCAATCAACCAACGTCAGCCTTCATCCCATCTCCTAGAGTGCTGGATCAAGAGATAGTTCCTCTTCTGCACCCTGCCTCCCCTTTCTTGGTGTCCCTCTGCTCCACCAACTTGCCCAGTCAATCCAGACTATGGGTGCTACCACAGGAAAACTTCCCCTTGTTCCTTCTGCACCATCAAATGATTACAGAAAGCTTGGGTTTGCTTACCTGACCATGCTGGAGCTCACTGGGCAAGTGATTTCCCACATGAGAGTGTGGCATCCTTGGGCCACAGCTGCCAATCATGTGATGTGGATGGCCCCTGTGATCTACTGAGACTTTCAGGCTTGACCTTCCCCTCAACTGAAGGTTCCCCTGGGAGCAACCCAGGCCATGACAGTCTTGAATATCTCCAAAATCACTATCAATAGGGAAGTTCTCTTTCACAAAAAGGGATAAAGAGGTCAAGATAGTCTTTATTAATAGAACTAAGATCCCCTTAGAAAACTTCTTATTTGTCACCAGTTTGGAGTCATTTTGGACAGCTACTCTTTCAAAAAGGACTTTTTAACGCTTTATAAGACATCTAGTTATTACAAACTAACCATATGTGTAACCAAAAAAATGTAGATTACGCAACCAACAAAGATCATGTTTGCAACCAAAAGATTTCCAAAAGACCCCTTCAACATTCCAGCCAACCTCCTACTTATATTACCCTGTTTCCAAATTTTCTGCCTTCAGAATGGCTTTCTTCAAAAGCTTAAACTATTGGTGCTCACTTTCTTCTATAATAAAATAAGCCTACATACTTTATTTCTGAAAAGTTTAAAGTATTGATTCACTGTTTTCTTAATCATATATTTAGCTTTTGGCCTCCAATCATTGATATTAATCAGTAAATATGCCTTCATTTCAACCAATGATTATGGTTTCTAAAACTATAATATTTCTGAAGTTCCACCACAATCAAAATAGGGAATCAATTCTCACTGCTCAAGCTGCTAAAAGTGTTAACACTTTGCGCACCAAAGTGTTAATTGGTTCTCTATTCCAGAACCAGTCTTACCTGAGCTCAACCTTAACCAATTTAAATATTAGAGTAACATTTAAAATTTTCTCCTTGATCTTCTTCAAAGTTTTGCCCAGATATTCCTCCTCCTATTAAAATCAAGGAAAAATGTCCCATCACAACAGCTTTTTACCCTGCTCTCATAGAAAAATACCTTCATATACAACAGGAAATCACTAAGGAAACCTCTTCCCTACTTTTCCCTCAACATTCCTCCTTGATTTTTCTACTGTAGTAAAACAAAGGGAAAACATTCCACCTTTTTCTTCCTCAGCAAATCACATTGGATAAATATTGTAACTTTTTCCTAAAATTTTCCAATATTATTCTAATAGCCTAGCCCCTATAATAGCTATTAAACAACTTATCAAGCCCTTAAATATGACCTCCACCCTGGCTATATTTTGTGGGTTCTCATTAGTAAAACCACACACCATGCTCAGGCAATAAAGTCTCCCAAGTGATTTTTATCCAGACTAGACTCCCATCAGTGGCCTCCACCTAAGTCATCAAAAACAAGTATTCCACTTGCAGTATTACTTTTTTACTTGTCTAAGTGATTAGGTTAAGCTTTCAGGCGCAAAGTAACCAACTTCACTTCCCAGAAACCTCCAAATCATTATGTTCTACATCTGTTTCTCTTGAAAGCCACCCTAATGATGATTCTGAGCTATCTATGCTTGCACAGAAACTTTAATACCTCCTTAAAGCTACCCTAAAGTCATAGAAAGAGAAACTTTAACCCCTTCCTAGGTAAAGTAGCCCAACTGTACAGTAGCTTTTAAAGCTGTGGCGCTAAGCAAAATCTACTCAGATTTAAACAAAAAAGAACTAAAATCAAATATATTGTTAATAAATAAAAATGCATTGGTTTGTTATTTTTTTTTAATCTGTGCTCCTTTTGCTTAACACCATGGCTCTGAAAACTACTGTATTATCACCCTGTCACAAGTGACAAACTCCTATCAACTATGCTTATTGAAAAGCCTCATCTACAGAATTCAAACCCTGACACCCTGCAGGCCACCAGCCTGCAGATTTTTGGGCTTGAACCAGAGCAGGATTCAACTTCAGAGAATCCTCTGAAGCTTTATGAATCAAATTCACCTACATCAACACTTCACACGCTAAAGGTTCCTGTTAACTTGACCAATTGCCGGCAGGTCTAGCCATAGATCCTGAAATAACTTGGGCCCCCACAGAAGGGGAAACAAAGAAACTTCCCATAGAATGTGGGCCACCCAGAGATGACCAACCCCACAACCCAACTAGGGAATTTGAGCATTCTCAGTTCAAGCCAATGAAATAACCCCCACAATGGATGCCACCAAGGACTGGGAAAACCTGATAAGCGGGAAATCCCGGGCCAATGGAATTTGTGAAAGTTTTACCATTACAGATGGGTATAATTATACCCTGGACTGCCAGGAAGATGCCCATCACTATTCTTGCAATAAAGTGATATAACCCTTTGGTTCAATCAGGCTATAACATACTTGTTATTAGTTCTATTTCATTCAGTCTACTTCCTGTGGCCCAGTATCCTGCACCTGCCTTCCCCAAAAAACCGCAGACCAGCTGCCCGGCCTTTATTGTCCCACAGGAGCTCCCTTAGGCCCAGTACATTTCACCAAGTACCCACCCAGCCCTGCGTATTTGGAGCTCACCCTAGAGGAAATCCTGATCCACGGCCCTGAAGCTAGAACTAGAGAGACAGAAATCCTTTACAGAGAGGGTGTCAAGATTACCTGGCTCCCCGTCTATTCTGCAACAAGTAAAACTACCTGCCCACATATTTTGTCCCCATGACGCCGCCCCACACTCCGCAGCCCAACCGCCCGCAAGAATCTGTTGCTGCCAATGAATCCACTTCCACTCAGATATTTGGGGTGATTTACATCACTCTTACCAGCTTGATTGATTCTATGGTGCCTGCAAGCAGACCTTGGGCAATACTGGGGAAATCATTATCTTATATTGTAAAGTTAGCCCCAATCCTGTGGTGGGCCCTCCTTGCCAGGCCTGCGGCCCGCCCGCCCGCAAGTTCCCTGGAACCCCCCACTGGCTGGATACCTGACACACCCCAGTTGATATCAGAATTTCAATTATACCTCATAATATTCATCCTGGGGAAGAAAAAAAGCTGTATTCTCACCCCAACTAGTCTAAGAATTTCTATACCCCTTGGTATAATCATTGCAGGGTGCACAACTTCTCTATCCTTCCAAAGCACTAGCAAGGGGCAACTTTATTAACAACCCAACGCAAAAAAACAAACCCCATTTATCACAGCTGGGAAAACAAACAAAACAAAAAATATTTAACACTCTTGGAGAGCTATTCACTACTTGGATAACATCATCCCACACCTTCAAAATAGCCCCACATGTGGGTCATCATAGTGTATATTCCCCAGATAGGAAAGCCCATCCTAGAAGTAGCCTGAAGAGCCATGCCTCTCCTTAGACTCCACTTCTAAGTAAACATATGTTCCTATCCAAACAACTCTGAGAAAGTCATGTGGATTGTTGGAATGATATCAGGGGATGTAAAGTTACTTTCCCTTTAGCTTTGGAATAATTTATCTTTCCCTGCTTCACAAATAGTTGCCCAAAGCTATACCAAACCTCTTAATACTATTGAGGACTTGGCACACACAATTACTGGGAAAAGATTTCTGACATACCCTTCTCCCCCTCCTGAGTCCCCCTTGCTGCCATTCCCCCCAACCCCAGAGGCAACACTGATTAATTTGGACTTTGCTGGCTTGGGTTGCCCCCACCTGAAAGCTATTAGATTTGCCCAATCATATTGCCCCCACATTGGTGATTCCATCTGGTCCTAAATCTAGGGGAATGCCTGGGTCAATCTACACTAAAATCTGTGGCCAATCAACTTCCAATTTTGGAAATTAGTTATAAAAGTTCCAGCCTCCCTGATTCTGGCTTAGAAATTTTCTCATTGGTCCAATCAGAAACTACCCTGCCTTCAATCCCTGATAGTTCACCCTTAAAAATGAAAGCTTATCCCTTATTGTAAGGATTGACAATTTTTCTCCACTCAAAACAAAATGTCCAAGAGCAGGTCTCAAACCCTGGTCATGCCTACTGCAGGCCACTAGCCCCAAGGACCAAGAGACTGTCTGCCCACATTTTTTTAGGATTGTGGCCCTTCAAGCTGAGGCCTCAAATATCTTCCAGGATAAAGATATCAGCAAAAACTTGGAAACCACAGCGCCCAATGGGATTTAAGACAAATTTCCTAATTGGGGCAAAGAAGTTCCAACCATTAGTTTGATGAGCTTGAAGTCTGCCTTGATGACCAATCAAGACTAACCATCTGATGGAAATGTGGACCAAAAGGTCACCCCATGACTATGGGAACAGTCAGCATTTAAACTGTCTGCATGTCAACTGTCTGCATTTTGATTTTCAAAAAATATTTTATACCCAGGTTGACACATTAGAAAAGTCTATATAAAGTTTACTATCATGTAGCCTACTGGAAGTTGACACTTTTTTAACAAGCAAAAAATCAAATGCTGAACATTTTACCTAGTAAAAATTAAGCTCCAAATAGTTTTTTAGGGTAACATAATCAAATAGAATCCAAAAATATAATAAAAAATAATTTAATATAATTGAAAATTATAATAAAAATACACTTTAAAAATAATTTACTATGAATTTAACTGTTTTTACTATAAAATTATTTTATTTGCCATATAAAAAATTCTTAAATTATTATCAAAAAAAGCTTGATAAAAATAAAATATATTAAATAAAGAACAAAATATAAACACTTATTTTAAGAATATTTTATATAATAGCAACCAAAATTACATATACTTTAGTACTAAAACAACTATTTAAGCTAGATAATCCAGGCTCTAGCATAAAAGTCTTTTATAAAAACTATTAATTCTTTCTATCATTTAAATTAAATTATCTTGCTAAATAATAATAATAGTTTTGAAATTAAAATTATATAATAAAATATCAGAAAGAGCCAAGAATGTTTATTCTAAACTAAGTTGGAGGTGTGTTGCAAGAGAGTACAGTGGCAATATTTCCTATCTGCTCCCCAAGTTCAGATAGCTTGTACTTATTCTTGACAGCTGACTTGACCTGCTCTTTGTAAATACTAGCCTTGCACTGTTTTCTCATCTTTGGAGCCCTTACTTCCCTATCCTAAAGGGAGGATAAAGTCTTCCCCTGTTCAGCCTTAAGGTGCTCAAAGAAGGTGTTGTATCTGGTATTCACACCAGAGGAGGACTTTAGATTTTTATATCAGTTTTCCAGGAACAATGTTGTCTTCATTTCATCTTTGAGGACAGCCTGGTAGCAATTACATCTTGCCTTTGCTGTTGTCTTGCCCCTTTGGCTGACCACCTTGCGCCCCACCCATTGTGGCTCATAGTAGTCAAAGAAAGGTTGGAACTCAGCTTCATGGCTCAAGACATAAGGGTCATTACAGAGGAGCTCAAATCCTTGGCCAACATTCTCAGGCTCAATAAATGCAAGAGCAACAAACTTTTGGATCTTATACTTGCATTTACTAGTTGTATCTTGTTGTGTGAGAGAGCTGAGGAGGGTCCTGACCTTAAGACGTCTATTAATAGCTTTTCAGTAATGAAAGCAACACCCTTTTACCTTGACATTGAAGGTTTTTACCAAGGCATTGTATTTGGATGTCTCATAATCCATGATAATTATTTTGGGGCCAAGGGCTCTATTGCGTTCCTTCTCTTCAGCAGCTAGGGTGACCTCATCTTTATCAGTGTCCTCAGGATTGGCCCTTATTGTTGGACCAGGATTTTTTCCAGTTTCAGTGGGAATAGCTTTGAGGCCCTCCTGTAGAATCTTGAATGCTCTTAGGTAAATCTCCTCTGAGGCTCCAGGAAGAAGAAAATAGGCAAATGGGAGGACTTTATCATCAAGCTGAGCATGCACTACCCACAGCTGATAGAATACTTAGGACATGTTGCAAATATTCTATCACAGAGCCAAGTATTAGTGGCACACAGTTGCTCTAGATTCTTATATGTGGCATAACATATGATCCTTTCTTTTGCACCAGGTCCATCATCATGATGAAGGAACTTTTCATTGTCTTGGGTCATATTCAACTCAGGAGTAAGGACAATAACTGCCATAATTAACTCATTCTGCAAGTTGACTTACTATATTTCAACAATCAGAATTAAAAATACTTTAATTTCAACAGCATTGGAAAGTCAGAATTAAGTTTTCACTAATGCAGACTACTAAATGTTGACACTTTTTTAATAATCAGAAATCTGTTTCCTGAACATTTTACATAATAAAAATTAAGCTTCAAAATACTTTTTAGGGTAATGTGACAACATAGATTCAAAAAAGTCCATAAAAGATTATACATGCCAATTATAAAAATTCATAAAAATACACTTCAAAAATAATTCACTATGAAATTAGCTATCTTCACTATAAAATATTTTCCCACTTATAAAAAAATCCAATATACAAAAAGGTACTACATAAAAATACACATATTATAGGAAAATACAATAATAAGAAACAGTAATATAAAAACTTTCTATATTGAAAACTACAAAAAATATAATTTCCTAGTAAAATACCAATATAGACCATATAATACAGACTAAGGCATAAAACTATCAATAGAAAATCATTGATTTTATAAAAAAAAGTATCATGCATTATTAATGAATTATTTAGACTAACTATTTATATAAAAATAGTATACTGAGTATATAAGAACTATATACAAAATTAGGCAATACTCAATAAATTTAATTAAAAGCTAGACTGTGATCACCTGGTTGCCATTAAGAACTGTGGCAATCTTCTTGATGTTTTCCCCAATCTCTGAAAGCTTATATTTGGCCTTGACAACTTCCTTGATCTTCTCTTGATTCTGTTTCTCTTTGGTGGTTCTCTTCTTCTTGGATGGGCGGTTCTCAATATCTCTGATGGATGCAACAGTCTTCCCCTGTTGGACTTTGAGGTGCTTGTAGAAGGTGTTGTATCTGGGCTTGATTCCAAAGGAGGACTTGATATGCTTATGCCAGATCTCCAAAGATCAATTTTTTTATCTCATCCTTAAGAACTGCCTGGTAGCAGTTCCAGTTGGCTTTGGCTCTGGGCTTGCTCCAGCACTCAGTGACCTTACATCCAATCCACTGTGGTTTGTAATATTCAATGAAAGGGTAAAAGGCATCCTCATGTTTCTTGGAATATGAATCCTGGCATAGGAGGTCAAAGGCTTATCCAGTATGCTCTGGTTTTACAAAGTCTAGTGCTACAAACTTCTGAATTAAGAACTTGCACTTTCCTGATGTATCTAGACAGTGGAGCTTGCTGAGCTCAGGTATACCCTTTAGTTGCCTTTTGACAGCCTGTCAATAATGGAAAAACACCCCTAGACCTCTCCATCAAAGGTATTTACAAAAGCGTTATACTGGGCAGTTTCATAGTCCATGATTATAGTTGAGGGGCCAAGTGCTTTATCACAAGCTTCTTGTTCTGCAGCAAGGGTGGCTTCATCCTTTTCTTCATCATCTGGATTGGCTCTAGTGTTATGGCCAGGGGGACTCTTTTTATTACTGGGTAGGGCTTTGATGCCCTCCTGAAGGATTTTAAAGACCCTTGTGTAGATCTCTTCTGTTGCCCCAGGAAGCAGAAATTAGGCAAATGGGAGCACCTTGCCTTTAATAAGGGAATGTACAATACATAGTTGGTAAAAAGGCAGGGGCATACTGCAAAGGTACTGTCACATAATCAGATCTCTGAATCTCTTAACTGCTCCAGATTCTGTTGTGTAGCATAGCATATGATTCTTGCCTCTTTTTTAGGCCCATCATCATTTAAAAAGAGCACCTCATCACCATTGAGCATCTTTAACTCCTCTGTCAAGACTAACTCTCCAAAGACCATGGCAGATTTCTTATGGGGGAATATATCACGGTGTTTGTCATATATGTACTTTACTAACTGGTTGTGGTAAGGGATGAGCTTCAGGTTCTCATTACTTAGGTGTGTGATGGTCTTAATGCCAGATCAGAAGCCTTGACGTCTTTGGAGACTGGAACCATTTGGTAGAGGTACCACTTTAGAAGCTTTTCAATAATATTGCTTGGAGAATTCATGTGTGCTCTTCTTTTTCACTAGTGACCTTATCCCATCTTTCTGTTTTGATCCTGGCAGTGCAGCTTCTATCTTCACACACATAATTCTTGCTTCTTCCTGCTCTCTTCTGATTGTTGCAATTGAAAACATAGCCATCACAGACCAAACTTGCACCTCCTTTGACAGACATTAGAGGTAAAAACTGAGGAAGTTTTTTTGGGAGCTTAAACTCTCCTTTGATGTTACATATATTGTGAACCTTTAGAGGATCCCATGGGCCAATTGGTGCTTGATGATAGTCAGAGAGGTAATCATCATGATCTTATTTATTGATACTTGATGAGGAGGATGGAGGTGCAGATTCCTTGGGTGGTGGTGGGGATTTTCTGGAGTTGGATTCTTGCGCTTCTTGGACTGGGATGAGCTTGACTCCTTGGGGCTTGATTCCTTTGAGCTTGATTCATCTGGGCTTGGATGGGGTTCTTAAATCTTGGTTATCTTCTTTCTTCCTTGCTTGCTTAGTGGAACCATTTCCTTCTGATTGGTACCAGCTTGGAGAAGAGGAGGGGGCAAGGGAGGGCTCTTTGCTTTCAGGGTCTGGGGTCTTCTCCTTTGTCTTCTGTTTCTTTGAGGGCTCTTTAGCTGGTTTTTTGTTGGGCTAGGGACTTTGGGCCTTTTTTAGAGGCTTTAGGCACTTTCTTGGTTGACTTGGGGTTCTTTTGTGGCTTCTTGTAAGATTTGTCCTACAATATTTAGAGTAGATTTCATAAAGTAAGAATAATCATGTGAAACATGAACAAAATTAAATAATAATCACTTGTTTTATTTTTTATTATTAATTAAATAGTTTATAGAAGTATGAAAAGTAATTTTAGAGCTAGTTTATTAGTAAAGAATAGAAAAAACATGTTTAAATAAAAAAAGTCAACATTTAGGTAGTCACAATAGTAAAAAATATTTAATTTAGTATGTCAGCATAAAAAAAGCTTTAATTTTGACTGTCAGCATCCAAAAGTCAGCATTGACTAGAAAAAAAAACTATGTAAATCACTTATTAAGCTTAGTTAATATTTTCTGGAGTTGGTTTTTTAAGGCCAAAATTGAATACTTTTAAAATTAAAAAATTAAAGATTTGCATATGTAGCTTATAAAAACTAAATAGTAGGGATTGTAGAGGGAAGTCTAAAGTACAGCCCTGGGTACTTTGGCCTGAATTATCATACCATTGTGTGTGTGCTTTTTGTTAAGCAGCAGTGTTTTACTAATAAACCAGTGAAGGTGTCAATATTCAGGCATTCAGTGTTCTTTTATAGTAACTCTCCTATTAAATCTTGCTTAAATTATATCACTTTGTTTGCTTAGCCAAACCCATTTGTTGCAATTTAGGTGACGCGTCAATTTGACACAAAGTTGACATTATAAATACATATATAAATTCTAGTCTTAACATATGTGTTTTGGCTTAAGTGGACTTCCGGAAATAAGCTATAGTTTATCCAGTGAATTTAAAATAACAGTAAATATCTAAATAATACAAAGAACACTATGAAAGTTGGCATATGTCTTTTTTCAATGCTTATCTTAATACATATTTAATAAAAACAGTAGTATAAAATATAAAAAGTAGTTATTTTTAGAATATTGTGTATTTTATTAAGAAATTTATGGATTTTTATTTGGGGTTGACATCCAGATATTACTTACTGGAGTCAACCTTAATATAAAAGTACAAATAAACTTACATTTTTCATAGTAGATTATATTAGTTTTTTGGCTTAAAATTAAACCTTTGTTTAAATGGTGTCAACATTATGCCTGTTCCTTTTTAATTTTGCAATTCTGACTTAATAATTTACTATGAAAAATTAGCTTAGTTTTGGAAATGCTTGATTCCGGCGGATAAATACTAAAATAATTTTGACTTACTGAATGCTGACAATTTGTCAACATTCAGTAAGTTGACTTGCAGAATGAGTTAAGTCTTGTGGTTGCCGTAAGGGCTGGTTCTTTTAGTTGGGTTGCACTTTTTCCAATTGGGTTTAGCTCTTGGTGTCTATCACAGATATAATTAACAAGTTGTTCATGGTCAGGGACAATTTTAATATTCTTTTTGCTCAAGTGTTTTATGCCTTTACTTCCAGGTGAGTTGCTTTAATGTCTTTTGATACTAGGACCATTTGGAATAGGTACCATTTGATCAGCTTCTCAATCAAAGTAGTGGGAGGCATTCAGATATGTTCCCCCTTTTCCAAGGTAACTTTTTCCCAACCTTGGGTGTTTATATGTGCTGGGCAGCTTCTGACTTCACATGTGTAATGATTGCTCTCACTTCCTTGCTTCTGATTATTACAGTTATTCATATAGCCATCACTTACCATGCTTGGGCCACCTTTGACTGACATTAATGAAAAGTATTTTGTGAATCTCTTTGGAATACTGAAGGAGCCCTTAACATTGCAAATATTGTGGGCTTTTATTAAATCTTATGAACCAGGAGGTGTGTGTTGGAAACCAGGAAAGTACTCATGTTGCTCATCATCTTAATGTTCACCAGGGGAGGGTTCAGGAGAGGACTTGAAGCTTGCCTTTTTTTCTTTTTTTGATGGTATTTTTATCTTCCTCAGACTCATGCCAGCTATGGGATGTGAAACTATCATCAGGGTCCTTCTCAGAAGCTGAAGATGTGGGGTTTTTGTTTGTCTTTTTTAAGCTGTCTCTTAGGCACTTTTTTGTAGAAGAAGTTTCTTGGTCTTAACAGTGTTCTTGGCAGATTTTTCATTGGGCTTTTTCTATTAGGCTGGGGTTTCTTTGATTTATCCTATAATGAAAAAGGGGTTAGAGAAATTACTGTAAAGTATAAAAAATGAAAATTAAAGCTGAAAATATATCAAATTGGGGAGAATTATTATATAGACTATTCAAAAAACCTTAAATATTATTAATATATACAGTATGAGGCTTTTTATTAAGAAAAAGTTGAACAAAACTACAGTGGCCCAAAACTTTTCTGGCCAGAAGTTTTTTAGAAAGAAAAATTAAATCTTAATAAATAAAATTTGCTATAAAAAGTATGAGCAGATGCACCGCGGATTTTTACACAAGTATGGTATATAAAAACGCAAAAATAAATAAATAGGAAGAAAAAATAAAGAGATTTCAAAAATACAATTATTTAATATAAAAATATTATAGATTTCAAAGCTGAATATACTATGGTTTTAGTACTTTGTAGGCCAACCTTTGGCTTCAATCACAGCAGCAAGTCTTCTGGGCATAGAATGGACTAGGTTCTTTAAAGTTTCCATAGGAATTTCTTCCCATGCTTTTGCCACTCCAAATTTAAGGTCCATAATGGATTGTTTAGAGGTTTTTGGCAAATTGGATTTGACAACATCCCAAAGATGTTCAATGGTATAAATCTGCGCTTTGAGGAGGCCAATCCAAACAAACAATTTGTTTATCATCCAAGTATTTTAAGGCTTTCTTGGATTTGTGGATAGGAGTGTTATCTTGCATGAAGATATAACTGGTCAGTTCTTGCAGATCCTTCATAAATGGATGAAGATTCTAATCAAGGATTCTTCTGTAAACATCAGCATTTACCTTCTCACTAATTGGCTGGATTGCCCCTCTTGTGTTGGCTGTGAAACAGCCCCAAAACATGACGCCTTGGCGTTTATTTTTAACAGTGGGGTTTAAGCACTCAAGTTTGTAAGCTTTGTCAGCTTTGTGATAGACAGTTTGGCGTCTCTGATATCCACAGAGCTGAACTTTATTCTCATCAGACCAAATCACCTTTTCCCAAAAGCATACAGGATAGTTAACATACTTATGATCAAAGGCCAATCTTTTGACTTTATTCTTTGGGCTTAAAAGAGGTTTTTTTTCTTGCAACACGGCCATAGTACCCCAGTTCATGGAGTCTATTGCAAACAGTGGCCTCAGAGATATCAATTTCCAAGGTATTTTTGATAGTCTCCTTAATTTGACTGGCAGTTATAAACCAATTTTTCTTAAATATTCTAACAATATACCAATCATCTTGAGCAGTAGTTTTTTAGGACAACCTGATCTTGGGCAATTTTTCACTGAGTTAGTTTCCTGAAACTTGAGGTAAATTTCTTGGGCAGTTTCTTTGCCAATCTTGAGTTCCTTGGCTATTTTTATATAGGATAAACCCATTTTCTTAGCTTGTACAACTTGACCACAAATAAACTCAGTTATTTCCCTTTTTTTAACCATGTTTTCTGTGCAAAAGATTCTCTAACCCCAATTTTATAGTCTAGGTAAGTTTGAATAAGAGGTGCTGTCTCATATTCATTTTATGTGCTTTAATCTACTTAAAGGAGCAGCTCCTATTATTAAATATTTTTGAATTATTTTTAAATTTTCTTCCTATTTATTTATTTTTGTGTTTTTAAACACCATACTTGTGTAAAAATCTGCAGTGCATCTGCTCATGCTCTTTAAAGCAAATTTAATTTATTGAAATTTACTTTTTTATTTAAAATGTTGCTGGCTGGGTATTTTTTGGGCCACTGTATATTTAAATGTTTAGTGTCAACATTTTAAGTGTTGACATGTATTAAAATTTTGATTCTAGACAGTTGGCCTAAAATATTGTCTTAATTCTGACAGTTGACTTGTAGACAGTCAGCATATTGAGGTAAATCACTCTTTAAAAAACATATAAATCTTAATTAACTTAAGATTGGGTTTGAAATCTAGACTGTATTATGCTATTTGGGGTTTGGGCTATAATAAAGTTATATATATATAACTTTTAAAAACTAAATACTACATATTTTAAGTAGTAGTTTTGCTATTATTCTGTGAAGTTTTGGGGTCCTAAGCTTACTATTCTGTAAGTTAAAATTGTTAAGCCGCGTCTTTTGCTTATTAGATTAGTTAAGGTGACAACTTTGCTGGAGTTGGCTTCTTTTATAGTGAAGCTGCTATTAAATCTCTCTTAAATTATGTCATTGTAGTTGCTTAACTTATTCTCCTTGTCCCACTTTTTCTTTTGTGACAGGTTTCCTTTGTGTCAACTTTAATTGACACTATATAAATACTAGTTTTAACATATACAATCTGGCTTAGTCTAATGTTTAAGGGTTAACCAGAAAATGTCCAGTGGTTTTAAAGATATAATAAACCACTAATATAATATACAACAAAGCTTGAAAAATTTACCCACTATATCTAAAAGAACTTTAAAACAAAGGTCCAAACATAAATATAAATAACTTATTATAAGTGAAGATATTCCGGCTTATGTGGATTTTTATTAAGAAATATAATAAACTGTTCATTTATGTCAACATTATGTAGATTCATTGTTGAAGTTGGGCTTAGATTTAAAGTATAATAATTTGGTATTTTTAATAGTAATTTCCTTCTTATTTTGTACAGTAGTTCTTAAACATATGGCAACAAGCAAAAATAGTTCAGATTTAAACAAAATGAAATCAAATTTAAACAAAAATAGGTGATCTGTAAAAAAATTAGAACTCAATGAATTATCTATTAATTTACAATAGATTTGGGTTAATTTCAATTTTTTACAGATTAACTATTTTTTTAAATCTGATTTCATTTTGTTTAAATATGAACTATTTTTGCTTGTTGCCATAGGTTTTAAAACTACTGTAATAGAAAGGAAAGCCTATTCTTAGTTGGTGTCAAAATTGGCTTTGTTTTATCATTGATTATCAATTCCAACAATGGAATGCAATATATATAATTAGTTTATTTAGAATACAGCTAGTAGGCTTTGACCTAAGTGCCAAATTGAAGTTGACTGTCTGCATGTTGACAAAGTGTTGACATGCAGACAGTCAACATGCAGACAGTTTAAATGCTGACTGTTCTTGCTACTACCTCCTAGGTAGGTTCAGCTCCCTCATGTGGAGATTTGCCTTCCTAGGACACTTTGCCCACATTGCTATGGTGTCAGTTCCCATTGAGTCTGTAATAGCATGACTGAATCTAGGGACCTTTGCCCACAGGATTGGGATTATATTCCCTTTTAAGTGGGTCTCTGACACATGGCACCTCATCAAACCACAACCCCACTAATATGTGGTACTTAAACACTACCAGAATCAAATCACATTATTTTTAGCTTAAAAGTCAAATATGTTATTCTGTAAACCTATTTTTCTCTAATATTGTTCTAGTTTATTGTATGTAAGCTGTCTAAATTTCACTTATTTTCTTCATAAAAGCTTATTTTAGATAGCTTATATAGCCTGTTAAAATGAGCAGGTTTAAAAATTCATATGTGTAATTTATTGGGTCTCCTGATGCTTTTAGTAGAGGTTTTGATAAAAACTTGTTTTTTTGACCCCTGATATAGTTTTATTTACTTACTAGCAGCCATTTATCCTAATTTTCTTCCTTTTTATTTCTTGGATCTTTTGAAATTCTTACCTTAGCTTCTGTAGTGATTTCAAACTTATCAAATTTTACCTAGGGCTCAAAGAATATAACTTTTCTCTCTAATTATGTCTCTTTAGTTTTATTTAATCTTTCAATTTTATTAATCTTCTTTTATTAGATGTCTAGATGCTGTTAAAGCTTCTACAATTCAAGCCATTTTCAAAACAAAATAACTATCTGATGAAAGTTTGATCTGATGCATTAGCTTGCTATCAAAGCAATGGCCAGGATAGATGATTTGGCTTCTTTGGGAGTCATTTGTCTAATAGATTGCCAGAAGTTCACATCAATGGCTGAGATTTCAATTGGAGCAGTGTCTGGTTCCAATGATGAATTTTTAAAGTGAGTATTTCTGTCACAGATTGAATGGATTAGACATCAAGTTGTCCATCTAGGAATCAAGCAATAGAACAATTGTGCAATCTCTTTATTGTGTCCTGTGTTTACTAAGAATAAAGATGTTTATAAACGCCATTAAAACAAGTGTTCAAAGCGCCTTTCAAATGCGCACAAGACATGGGCTTTACTTCTGAGGTTAATAATAGAACAACAAAGTTATTACCACCTGCATCTTAAGGGAATCCGCGTAAAACCAGTTGTTCTCTCACGCGGGACTTTCTGCTGCGCCAATCCACTCTCCTTCATTAGGAAGGTCATTCTTTCTGTGCCTCCCTCTGGTAGAAATTCCCCTGCCTCACACTATATAAGTGTGATACTATCATAATAAACACCAGTTTTGTCTTTACACCTTTATGTTCTTCTGTCCTTTCACATGCTGTCACTATACCATCAACAGAAATAGTAATAAGAATTAGGTCCCTGACTAACTGCTCGTAGAAATTAGCAACCCTTTGCTGCTAGCTTTACGACATTGACGCTC
Organism: Entomophthora muscae; assembly: GCA_014839935.2. Classification (NCBI taxonomy): domain Eukaryota; kingdom Fungi; phylum Entomophthoromycota; class Entomophthoromycetes; order Entomophthorales; family Entomophthoraceae; genus Entomophthora; species Entomophthora muscae. The sequence continues at coordinate 118,407 of QTSX02004464.1, read as the reverse complement.
ATCTCTTTCAACACCACCAGCCCCCACCCCTGTGGTCATTTCAATGAGGAGGGAGTATTGCCCCTGGCTCAGTCTCCTGCAACTGCTTCTCCTTACCACCAGGCACCAGCCTTCACTGCTGCTAATGCCCATGCTGGGGAAAGAGCAGGCGCTTTTTATGGCCTGCCCAACCTTAGCCACTTCATGCTTGAACACCAACGCCCTCAGGCTATTGTTTTTGGCCAGCCACTGCTTCTACAAGCCCCTGCCCCCTTGAAGATGGACGCCAACTCTTCACCTTCTGAGGACGCCATCTGTAGTGCCATCCACGCCATGGATGCTGGTGCTGCCAGCAATGGTGCTTGCTCCAAACACCTGGCCATTCAGCAGCCTTCTGCTGTGAACTCCTTGGTTTGCTTTCAGAATCTCTCCCAGGTCAACCCTGACCAGCTCTGTTGTGACCTCTGTACTGTCAAGCATATCAAGGACTACCTAAAGCAATTCACCCATCCTGCTGTATGCCACAATCATATGCACCTGGGTTGCATTCAAAGCCTGGTACATGACCAGGGAATACTGGTGTCCAACCAACAGACGTTCCTCCAGGTCCTTTACTCTGAGCTCGGCAATACTTTCACCACCGTCAATCAGTATCTTGCTGAAGTCACCAACGCCCAGAATACTATGCTCCACTGGGTTGATGCCATCAAAAGGGGTATAGCTAAGCTAGTTCCAGCTCATGTGGTACAGACTCTCACCCATCAGGGTGTAGACGCCAATTGGATTAGTGTGGTTACTACCCACGTGCTTGAGACTGGCCCCATGGTTTGAAGCCTTACTTGTGAGGTGGAAGTACTAGCCTGCCGCCTTGCCACCATCCCCTCTTTTGTCCCCGCATCTACTACCACAGACAACTCCCCCTCCAGCCATCTTCTTGGTCAAGACATCCTTGATCTCTTTGATCACTACAAGAAGATGCAGGCGGAAAGGGTCCAGAAGAGTGCCAATCTTGCCTTCCTGTTTGATGGCTACCACACTGTGTCAGAGCTTCAGGATTGTCTCAAACTTTGCCAATCACATGACAGAGCTGATAGCCAGACCCAAGCCAGGAAGGACAAGGAAGTGATAGCCTTTTTCCAAGCTGAGCTTGCCACCCATGAAAAGTGCATCACCTCTCTGGAAGATGACTTGGATATCACCTGTCAGGAGAACAAGGTCTATCAAGATGAGCTGGACAAGCAGCAACTTCTCCTGGACGCCTTCCAGAGCCAATTGGATAGGATGGACAGTAAGATTATGGCTGTCAACTTACAGGCTATGTCCATCAACTCCAAGAGCCACCACAGTCCACAGAGATCCTCTAGCCCTGATTTCTACCATAGCTATGAAAGCAATGATGCCCACACTTGGTTGGCTCCCAACGCTGTACAAGTATTAGAGCCAGTACTGGAGTCCAAGGATGATGTCCTGGCCATCCCTGAAGCCTCTGGAGCTGCCCAAGACAGAGAATGTGAACGCAAAGCCCAGCAAGAGGAAAACTGTTGTTGTGCCTCTGAGGCTAGTTTTGCTGCCTCTACCCTTAGCTGTTCCTGCCTCACCCGCTCTCCAGTGAGGATCACACCTGCCTCTCTCCAAAATGGCTCCAACAACTTTAAGCCCATCAATATACCTAAGTTTAATTGCAATAACAATGTGGCCATGTTCTTACGTCTGTACCAGAACTCCATGTATGGCGCAGACAATTCCATGAGGGACTCCACAATCATCAACTGTTTAGACGCTGAGACTCAAACCATTATCTTGCCACGTCTCCCTGAGAATGACTGGACTTTTGCCAACGTCTCCAGGGCCTTAACAGAAGAATTTGGTAGCCAAGAAGCACTTCTTGGTTGCAAGATGGATTTTGCTGACACCAAGCTAAAGGTGGGGGAAACCCTAGAAGACTTCACTTCTAGGTTCTACCTTGAAGCTCAAACCCTGTTGTCTATGAGTGCTGTGCAGTTTATTGATGTGCAGTCAGTACTCCTCAATGCTGTACGTGTCAACCGGGAACTATCTCTGGCTCTTAAGTTGGGCATTTACAACGCTTGCACTGTGCCAGATCTGATTTGCCTCCTAGGCACCTACAAGGAGGAGTTTGAAATCCCTCTTCCTGAAGGCTGCCCTTGCCAGCAAGCCAAGTATAGACCCTGCATGGCTGTAGAGATACCCAAGCCTTCTGAAAAGTTTGGGCCTTCTCCAGTCAACAACGCTTCCCGTACTTGCTTCAAATGTGGTATGGCTGGTCACTTCTCTTGGGAATGTAAGAATCCGCGCCAAAAGGTCCACCATGTAGGCATGGAGGACACTGAGGAGGACTACGCCAAGGACGCTGATATTGAGGAGGACAATGAGGATCAGTCAAAAAACTACTAAGCAGCCAGGACAAGGAGAAATCCTTGGCTGCCTTTGTAATTTCAACACCCTCATCTCCCTCCATACCACTGCCTCCCAACAAACCAGATCTGAGGCCTGCTGCCTTGCCATTCTCTGAGACCAACCCTAAGGATGAACCCTCTCTTATTGACTTTGACTCCCAACCAATACACAAGGATGCTTAATCTGAAGGAGTTCAAGAGGACCTCCTACATTGAGTTCTCACTGTTAACACTCAAACTCATTGGACTACACTTTGCCCTGAGGTGGTTATCCCCCAAATAGCTCAGATAACAGTGTCCTTACCCTATGCCAAACAACTGGCTCAACCAGGTATTGAAGTCACCCATGAGGAGTACAGCGCTGAACAACTGGCCAAGCTGCTCTGTACAGTAAACGTCTCAGCACTGCTAGAATCCCTCAAGGAAGTAAGCCCAGCTTTGGGAGCTGCCATGGCTACCTTCCTGAAGAAGTTCAAAGGACTGAGCGTACATCAGGTCTCTAAGATTGCGGAGATCAGAGAGGACCTCCAGGATTGTACCTATATCAACCTGGTAGTAAACAAGACCCATGTCTGGGCCATACTGAATACTGGTGCTCCTGGGAACATTATATCCTCACAGCTGGTTAAGAAGCTTAAGCTGGTACCGGACTTGGCCTACCATGAAGAGTTTGATACTGCTGGGCCACAGACCACTAGAGCAAAAGTAGCATATTCTTCTCTCCCTTTTTGCTTTGGGAAGCTAATAGTCACTGCTCATGCTATAGTTCTTGAGAACAACAGCTATGACATTCTCATTAGAACTAGCTTCATGGTTCAGTATGGCACTGTGACTAACCATGGGAACCATACATTTGGAATATTAGGCCACTCCATTCCCATGTTCTACCATGGTGACCGCCCGTCTGACCTGCCCTCACGCCGTCTGCACTACATCAATATGGAGTACGCTGATGGAGAACTTCCAGTTGCTTATACTCTGCATAGTAAGAAAGTCAAGGTGCTACCTCTCTTGGTTGGGGAAGCCAAGGGAATCCCAGTCTACACCTCCTGTAATGTGACTACCCCACCTGGCTCTCAGGTGATCCACAATACAGGCCTCTTGCTGTCCCTACCGGCTGGCACTCAGTGAGAAATCTTTGGCATCCCTAATGCCTCCAGACTTGAACCATGGGTTGCACCAGGCATCCTCATGCCAAGTGAGAAGGAGGTACTCATACTCTTGGCCAACATGAGTCGGGAAGCTATGGTTGTCTCCAAACACCAACTTCTGGCTTATATACGGCTGGAAGAGCATGACAACCTGCAGGAGACCGCCCCCTTTGCAGACTTCTCTGAGTTGGGTCTACCCTGTGAGCAACCACTGATGCTATCAGTCATAAGCCGCAACTTCCTATCTGGCCTCTCCAAAGAGCAGAAGGATCAAGCCATGTATCTCTTTGCCCAGTATAAGGATGGGTTTGCCAAGGATGATTATGACCTGGGCAAGGCTGCAGATGTTGCTCATCATATTGACACCCAAGGCAGTCCACCTATTTGTTCCAGACCTATACAGCGTAGTCAAGCCAATCATACTGTGGCCAACAGGGAGCTTCAGAAGCTATTGGGATCTGTCTTACTGGTCCCCAGTAAAAGCCCTTGGGCTTCCCCTCTCCTGATTGTCAAAAATAAGGATGGCAGCAACCGTGTGGTGATTGAATACCGTTGACTGAATGCTGTTACCAAGAAGGATTCATATCCCCTCCCTCGTATTGACAATACCTTGGACCAACTGGGTGACGCCAAGTTCTTTAGCGCCATGGACCTTATCAGTGGGTACTGGCAGATTGATCTACCCCCCGCTGACCAAGAAAAATGTGCAATCATCACTGACCAAGGGCTATTCCAACCAGCAACTGTGGTAAGTTCAACTCCCTGGTAATTGACTCCCTTAAACTCAACTCCCTGGTAGTTGACACTATAGCAAAGTGAGAATTCAGCTTTTGCTCTGATCAACTACTGGAAATTGACACTTTTTTATTTAACGGATCTTGATGTATTGAAAACTTTTAATATGAAAAATAAGCTTTACAGCTATGGTATACTGAAATAATCCCAGAGAGCTCAAAAATTTAATAAAAACAGTGGCATGATCAATAAAATTTGGGAGAAATAAGAAAATATTTCTCATTTTACTATGTAATTTACACTCTTTATTATAAGAATATTTTTAAATACAATGAAAATTAAAATTCCAATGAACCAAAAATTAACACAAACATTATAAATAACATTATGCAAAATATAAAGATATTTATATAATTATTTAATATGGTTCATATAAGTACAACTGTGAATATCATATGTTTTATTAGGGAATTAACAAAAATTTAGATATTTCACTTACTTTCAACTATAAATATTCATCTCAAACTTACCATGCATACATAAAATAATCACTGCTATCTAATTAAATTAAAAAAATAAAACTTAAAACTAAAAAGTAAATGAGCAAAACTAAAAAGTAAAAATTAAAGTTAAAAAGTTAAAAGTTAAAAGTTAAAATCATATAACTGAGCAAGCAAGTTTATTCCTCCTCCTTCTTTTCCTGTTTCATTATGGCCCCTTCCAGGAGGGCAGTGGCAATAAGCTCAAGCTGCTGCTCAAGCTCAGAGGCCTTGTATTTGTGCTTATCTGCACCCTGGATTGCCTTAGTGAAGAGGGTAGATCTGGTGGTTGGCTTGGTGGGGGGACGCGGTTTGCAAGATCCCTGAGCTTGGAGATAGTCTTTTCCTGCTCATTTTGAAAGAGGGAGAAGAACTTGCTGAACTTTAGATGAAGCCCAAAGTTAGCCTTCAGATGCTTGTGATAAGCTTCTAATGCTGAAGTGGTCTTCATATCCCTGTAAACGGCCGCCTGGTGCACGTTCCAGCTGGCCTTGGCACGGGCCTTGCCTTGCCTCTGCGTGATGACCTTCCCAATCCACTGGGGCTTGAAGTACTCAAGGAAAGGCTTAAACTCTGGGTGTTTCACTATGTAAGGATCCTTTGAGAGCACCTCAAACCCCATTGCAGTGTGATCTGGCTTTAAAAAGCCAAGGCACTGAATTGTGCAAGCACAAATCTGCAGGTGTCTGAAGTGTCCCTCCGGCTCAACCTACTAAGATCAGTGTGGGCCTGCACGTTTTGAGCAACTTCTTGGCGGTAGTGAAAGTGGCACCCTTGCACCTCCCTGCTAAACAGCTGCTCAAATGCATTGAACTGAGCAGGCTCAAAGTCCATTATGCAAACGCGAGGCCCAAGAGCTCTCAGCCTTACCCTTTCCTTGGAGTCCAGGGTGGCCTGGTCCTTGTCAGCGGCAGGAGGGTTGGCACAGGTGTGGGGGGGGGTCTTTGTGGACTTGTTATTGTTGGTAGGAGGAAGGAGGGCAAGTTCTTTGCGGAGGATGAAGAACACGCAGGTATATATGGCCTTGGTGGCCCCAGGAAGAAGAAAAAACGCAAGTGGAATCACCCAGATGTCAATCTGGGCATGGACCATCCAGAGCTGCTTTAACATCTGGGGGCAGGTGGCAAAGGTACCATCAACTAGCCAAGTTGAAGCCCTTTTCAACTCCATCAGGTTCTGCTGAGTTGCATAGCAGATGATCCGGTCTTTGGTGGCAGGCCCGTCTTTGTAGAGGAGGAAGCGCTCCCCACTTGGGAGCTGCTTAAGCTCATGGGTAAGTGTGAGCTCTGAGAGGACATCAGAGGCCTTGGGGGGAGGGGGATTGGCGGCAATACGCTTGTTGCTTATGAATTTAACCAACTGCTCCTGAGTTGGCACCAACTTGATATTGTTGGGTTTAAAATGCTTCAGGGTTTTTATAGCCAAATCAGATGCCCAGAGGTGAGAGGGTGTTGGGATCATCTGTACAAGGTACCATTTGAGCATCCTTGTGATCAGGTGATTGGGGGCTCACAAGTGTGCTCCCCCTTCTCCAAAGTAACCCGCTCCCATCCCTTGGTGTTCAGGTGGGGCCCGCAAGTCTTGTCCTTACAAACAAAGTGTTTGCTCTTGGTTTGGCGCTTTTGGTTATTACAGTTGAAGATGTAGTTGTCAGCAACGTAACCAGGGCCGCCCTTTACGGACATGATTGGGAAGTAACGGGGGAAGCACTTGGGGACTTTGAACTCTCTGTCCACATTGCAAATATTGTGGATGGCCAGTGGATCCCAAGCCACATGATCAGAAGCTTTAAACTTCTTGGAGTAATCCTACGGCTCATCTTGGGGGTGAAATGAGGAAGGAGGGGAAGAGCCATTGGAAGGGGGAGGGGAAGGATTCTTTGAGGCCTGCTTGGATGCCTTCTTTTTCTTACCAGAAGAAGAGGTGGGCTCCTTGGCAGCCTTTGACTTCTTGGTACGGCGCTCCTTAGTGGGCTCAGAGTCAGCCTCTGACTTGTAAAATGAGTGCTCAGTGAGAGAGTCATTACTTTTATTAGGGGAGGAATTGTTGGGGGAAAGTGAAGGGGATGCGGAAGATGAGGATGGAGGGGGGGAGGAGTGGGAGGAGATGGGGTGGGGGAGATGGGGTTGGAGACTTTGCCTTTGCAGGCTTCTTTGTACGCTTGGGATTGGAGGCAGTTTCTTTGGAGCCTTTGGAGGCTTGGCGCTTGGTAGGCTTGTTGGATTTAGATGATTTTGGCTAAAGGAAAGTTTAGTTTTGTAAATAAAATGAGTAAGAAGATATTAAACACAAAGGGGTAAAGAAAAGCAAAAGTTAAGTAAAAAGTATGCAAAGAAAGTTTTATTTAGCAAGAAAGAAACATAAAAAAGTAAATAGAAGCAAAATAGAAACTCAAAGTATGGATATAAAGGGTAAAACATAGAAAATAAGTGAATTTATGATGAAGCATCAAAGATGTTAGGTTTAGCATAACATCTTAGTGCTAAATCAATGTAAAAGTATAATTAAAAATCAAAAAAGTATATAAAAGTTATATATAAAGTAGCAGAAAGAGTAGTAGATTATAATTGCAAAAAAATTATTATGTGGATATTTTTTTATTATGAGTTTAAAATTCAAAACATAGTAAAGTGTCAAGTTCAGCACAATCAATCAGCTTGGAAAAGCTGAATTCTCACTGTTGAGTATGCCGGAGTTGAGCAGAGCAATCAAATTTACTATGTTTTTTACATATAAAACTTGCTTAAATTTAAAACGGGTTTGAAAGTTAACCCAAAAGCAAGGCAGTTTCATATGCTCAAAAATAAAATAAAATACAACATAAGTTAAAAAAGTAAATGAGTGAGAAGGTGTTTATTAGTGATTAGGGTATGCTGTGAGGAGCTGGGAGTGAATCTTTTACCATAGTGTTGGTTAAAACGTTAAGAAGTTCTCTGTACTAATCCCAAAGTTAAAGTGTCAAGTGGATCAGTGTTGAGTGGTGCTTGTAGTGTGTCACTTATTAATTTAGTCTTATTTCCAAACCTTTGATTAGTTAAATCCAAAACCAATTCAGTGGCAAGTGGATGGAGTCAAACAAAGAAGGAGTCAAGTTTCTGTTTTTAACAAATTGCACATGAAATCTTTTAATAAATTGGGCTTAATTTATGTGGCACCACTTAATCCACAAACCCAGCAAATGATATAATGTAAAACAAGTGGGGTATTTGATTAATGTCTATACCACTAAATCCAGTATAATGGTGCTTGGGAGCCTAATTGACAACTATGGACACTAATAATAATAAATATAACAGTAAATAAAAAAATTATATAAGTGCATATGTATTTTATTAATAAAATTAATATTTGGCTTAAAAAGTGTCAAACTGATCACTTTTGCTTTTAGAGTGTCAAACACAGGGTTTTCCGTTTTTACTAGTAAATCTACTTATAAATTACCCCTTAAATTGGGATTTTAGCTAACTGAATTATTAAACAGAGTCAAATTTGAGTGAATTTAAACTTGGTTTTTGGTTTCAACCCCAAAATTACTAGTAAAAATTAGCTTAAAATTGGTTAAGCCAAAAATACTAATAGATTTGCTTATGCAGCACTCGACTCCCTGGTACTTGACAAAGTGTCAAGTACCAGGGAGTCAATCACCAGGGAGTCAAACTTACCACAGTTGCCTTCCAACCCACAAGGATGCCCCAAGGTCTGTCTAATGCCCCAGCTACCTTCCAGCGGGCCATGGATGCAGTGATGGGCGACCTCAAACTCACCAGTGTCTTGGTCTACCTGGATGACATTAATGTGTTCTCCCAAACCTTTAATGATCACCTACAACACTTGGAGGAAGTCTTCCAGAGGTTACTTGTAGCCAATCTCAAGCTCAAGCCACGCAAGTGCAACTTCTTGAAGGAGCACCTTGAGTTCTTGGGGTTCATCATTAGCCAAGATGGACTCCGCCCTGTACCTCTGAAGGTGGAAGCCATTTAGAAAATGCAGATCCCGGCCAATAAGCGGAACGTGCAGGTCTTCCTGGGGATGATTGATTACTACTGTTGCTTCATCCCCAACTTTGCATCCCTGGGCAACCCCCTTTTTCAGCTTCTCTGAGCTGATAAGGAATTCTTCTGGAGCCCAGTGTGCCAATCTGCTTTCAATGCTCTTAAGGGAACACTGACTGCAGCCCCTGTACTGGCCTACCCTGACTTTGCCAAGCTGTTTGTGGTTCATACAGATGCTAGCTTGACTGCAATTAGGGGTGTCCTCTCCCAACTGGACTCCAAAGGACTTGAACACCCTGTGGGATACTGCTTGTATACGCTTAATGTTCACAAGAGGAACTACACTGTCACCAAACAAGAGTGTCTGGCGGTGATATACTCCTACCAACAATTCAGAGTCTATCTCCATGGGGTACATTTCACGGTTGTAACAGACCATGCCTCCTTAAAATGGCTGAAGACCCTCAAGGACCCTGAAGGACGCCTGGCACATTGGGCCATTAAACTTCAGGCTTATGACTATGAAATCATTCATTGAGCCAGAGCAGCCCATCAGAATGTTGACTGTCTCTCCCGTCTTCCCACTGTTGCCTTGGTATCCCCCATGGATTACATTCTCTATGAAAAACTTATGGAGGATTCTTCTTTGTGGGGAGAGGAGCCAGTAGAGATACAGAGGGCTCTCAAGAAGTTAGCTGTTGATACCAAGGTCTCAAAAGGACAACTCCTGAAGCTTTGTGGAGACTCTTGGCTACCCTACATATGCCCATCCCTACGCATGGACTCAGTGGTGGCTGGTCACAAGACTACTGGCCATGGTGGCATACAGAAGACGTTAGCCCTGCTACAGCAGCACTGCTTCTGGGAAGGAATGCACACTGATGTAGTAGATACACTAGCCACCTGTCATGACTGCAACATTGAGAGGCCTAAGGTTGCCAAGTTCCAACACAGACTTGTACACCCTGGGTTTGCCTTTCACACTGTAACCATTGATGTAGTGGGGCCCCTGCCAGCTACCAACAGTTGCAACAAGTTTATCATTGTGGCTGTTGACCATCTGACTAAATGGGTAGAGGCCAAGGCAATTCCCAACCAATCCGCACTGGTGACAACCACGTTCATCCTGGGGAATATCATATACAAACATGGTTGCCCCCAGATTCTGCTGACAGAAAATGGTACCAACTTCACCAGTTATATCATCCCCCGCCTCAACCAACTGATGGTGTTGTATTTCCGCTAGTGGTGGTAGTTGCTTTACTATCTCAAAATATGATTCTCCTATTTACTAAAGATTAGGTTCAGAAGAGTATCTGCCTAATTCATATAATAAAGTTAAAAGTATGTAATATTGATCTTTTATTCAATAGTCAAGAAGGGAGTTTTATAGTTAGGGGAAATTAGACGAGAGCCTCAGAATGCCAGGATCCTCTTGATCACAGCCTAGTTTCCTCTATCCTTAGCCCATTATTAGCTAACAATCAGCTGGTCATTAGTTAATATGAACTTAGGATGCAACCTAGTTGATCACACAACCTTTTTAACATCCAGGACAATAGTTCTATTGCTCCATTGTTCACTGAGCTTAATGGATCAAATGCGTAATTACAGTGACAGCTAGTTTACAGCCAATCACTTCATGACATTTCCCCCCACTAAACTAGACGTTACTGTGAAAGACTTTTAACCTTTTCTAGTATGGTAAATTTCCCAAAAAGGAATAGGAAACCAGTGGTGCGTTATACTGATGTTTCCAAACCAAGGATCAGCCAAACTCAAAAGGAAATACCCGAGGTTCCAGTTGTAACCACGCACAATTACTCACCCATTCTAGCTTTGGAGGAAGCTGAATTTACCAAAATCTTAGGAGGCGAGATTGATGCAGCCTTCTGTAGTTCCCCCAGTATGGCCTCATACCAGCTCAGTACCTCTTCAAGTAAGTCAGTAACACAATACTCCTTATGCCCACGTCCACCCAGCTTTCAACAATTGCCAAGAAAAGAAGTCGTGGTAGCAGAAGCAAGGCAACTTCTAAAGCCTCAACAGATAAGATCAAGGAACAGGCTCCAACCTTAGCTACCCTACTTACAACTCTCAATGAAGATAAAGTGATTAATACTCCCGTAATAGTTTGAGAAGATAGCCAAGGCTCCTATATCAATCTAGCTACTCATCTCTATTGGGAGAAGTTTCCCATACTCCAATTCCATGGCCCAGTGGTTATGTGGTCTACTCTTATGCTAGCCCTTGAGAATCCTTATATAATCTCAACAAAGAGGCTCAAAGCAAGGAACAATATCCATTGGCGTGTACCCCGTTTGAAACTTGTAAGGTATGCTCAGATATGCCTTCAGGACTTCTCCTACAATGAGGTATATTTGACGGACAATCAGATCTCTTGTGCTCTCAAACTTCTTGAACTGGTCTTTACAGTGTGGTCTGATCCTAGATCTGCTGTTGGCCCGGTGCCCTTGTGGCATGGTTCATATAGTCATGAATATCACTTGCAAAGAGCAATGGGTACTACACTGGAGCTGCTAAGTTACAATTGAGCAGGTAGCAGACAATCAATGGGGCTGGTTGGGAACTTAGTACTTAGTGGATCCAAGGTGGTATATCACCAAAGACTCCACCACATGCCTGAATACATCAAATGGTTGTTGGGAGTCATGTACTCAGTGGGAGGAAAAACACCCGAGTAATATGCCCAGCAAGAAAGCCTTCTCTGGGAGTGCATCTTGCTTGGCCTTGCTTTTCCTTATTACATTGGTGTCAACCGTGTCAATTTCCTACCAGTTGACAACTCTCATTTCCTTCCATTTGCATTCTGTTGGCTACCCAGTGTTTTGATAATCTACGCGGCCATTGCCAAAGTCCTTGTCCAGCTGTGTCTGGGTTTAGAGGCAACAGTATCTCAATAAAGACCCCGTTGCTTAACCCATCTTCTTCTTACTATAAGCTTTATCACTTCTTGACGCAAAAAGGATAACAACCCATGAACTATTTTCACTAGGTTTTTCTTTTTCCAAATTGTTATTCATAAAGGGGTTTATGCACAATCACTTGGAGCCTTGCGCATGTACTGCACATGGACTCGAGTGATCAATTGGCCAGTTTCCAGATCCTTGAGGGTATAGCTGTCTACACCCACTTTCTGGACTACCTTGACCGGACCTTGCCATAATGAGGCAAGTTTGCTTTCACAACCGTACCCTTGATTGCTGTAGAAGTATACCAAGCTTCCTATTTTGTATGCAGAAAGGGCAGGTCAGATTTTTATTGCACGCTCCATATCTTTCTCCTTTGTTGCCAAATTGGTAGAGTATGCCTCAGACTGTAACTTGATTAGAGTCTGTGCTAGTCTTTTCAAATAAGCATCAGGGGTAAGGGGATCACTAGTTTTAACTAAACTATAGAGGTGCAGTGGAAGGCTTGGCTATTAACCATAAAGAAGCTGGAAAGGACTTTTTCCAGTTGCTCTGTGTAGCCCTATATTGTACGCAAAGGTAGCTGCTGGAAGATATGTATCCCATTCCATTTTGTGCTGATGACTAAGCTTCCTTAAGATCTGTACCAGGCTTCCATTTGTCATTTCTACCATTCCATTTGTTTGAGGATGGTATGGTGTTGACAGGGTACCACGGATGCCCATGAGTTTGTTCAGTCTGGGTATCATGTATCCAGTGAAGTTGGTCCCATTATCCGTTAGCAATGTCTGGGGGCAGCCATGTTTGTAGAGTATGCTCTCTAAAATGAACTTGGCTGTGGTCAGCGCCAACTGGTTTGGAATTGCTTTTGCTTCTACCCATTTTTTCAGCTGGTCCACTGCTACAATAATGTACTTGTTCTTGCTGGCGGTCAGTGGAAGGGGACCTACTACATCTATAGCAACAGTGTGGAACGCAAAGCCAGGTCAGATTAGTTGGTGCTGGTAGCGCAAGACCTTTGGTCGTTTGATTGTACAGTTGTGGCAAGCAGCCAGGGTTTTTGCTACATCTGAGTGCATACCTTCCCAGTAACAATGCTTTTTTAGCACATTGAGGGTCTTATGAATACCACCATGGCCCACAGTACTATGAGCTGATACTACTGCATCTGTACATAAGGATGGACAAATGTATGGTAGCCATTTTCCTTTATACAGCTTAAAAAGCTGATTATCCTTGATGCAGGTGTCCACCGCAAGGGACTTCAGAATTTTCTGAATCTTGAGTGGCTCCTCCCCCCACATAGAAGGTTTCAGCATCAGTTTTTTGTAAAGTTCATCTGCTGCTGAGGAGACCAGAGCTATGATAGGAAGACGGGAAAGACAGTCAGCATTCTGGTGCATGGCTCCCGCATTATGGATTATCTCGTAATCATAGGCTTGTAACTTAATAGCCCATTGTGCCAGACGTCCTTCCAGGTCCTTCAGGGTTTTTAACCATTTAAGCGAGGCGTGATCAGTCACCACTGTAAAGTGTACAACGTGGAGGTACACTCTAAATTGTTGACAGGCGTAAATGACTGTCAGGCATTCCCTTTCTGTGACTGTATAGTTTCTTTTGTGACTATTCAGTGTGCAGGAACAATAGCCTACAGGATGGTCAAGATTATCATTGTCTAGCTGCAAAAGAACCGCGCCAATTGCTGTCAAGCTAGCGTCTGTATGAACAATGAAAGGACGCTCAAAGTTGGGATAGGAAAGTACCAGTTCTGACACTAAAGTGGCCTTCAAGTCCTTGAAGGCCTTCTGGCAACCAACTGTCCATGAGAATTCTATGTTGTTTTTCAACAAGTGGAATAATGGTCCTACTAGGCTGGCAAAGTTTGATATGAAGCATCTATAATAGCCAATCATCCCTAAAAACACCTGAACATCTCTTTTTTTGGAAGGCGTTTGCATGTGTGTGATGGCTTTGACCTTAGCAGGGACAGGCCTCAAGCCATCTTTGCTGATAATATAACCAAGGAATTCAAGATGTTCCTTGAAGAAGTTACATTTTCTTGGTTTTAACTTGAGGTTGGCAGCAATCAGACCTTGGAATACCGCCTCTAGGTGGTCTAAATGCTGACCAAAAGTTTGGGAAAAGATGTTAATATTGTCAAGGTAAACCAGAACACAAGTCAATTTGAGGTCTCCCATCACAGAGTCCATGGCCCTTTGGAAAGTTGCAGGAGCATTTGCGAGTCCCTGTGGCATCCTAGTTGGTTGAAAAAGGCCTTGTTCCGTAATAATAGCACACTTTTCCTGGTCTGCTTCTGGAAGGTCAATCTGCCAATATCCACTAATCAGGTTCATTGTGCTGAAGTATTTTGCACCACCCAGCTTGTCCAATGTGTCATCTATGCAAGGCAATGGATAAGAGTCCTTTTTTGTAACAGAGTTCAATTTGCAATAGTCCATTACTACACGGTTTGACCCATCCTTTTTCTTTACAATTAGAAATTGGGAGGACCAAGGACTCTTGCTGGGCACCAAAAGGCCAGATGCAAGTAACTTCTGTAGTTCTTCATTGAACCGTTGTGGAGACCAATCACTTCACCATACATACCTTTAGGAAAACTGAGGCTTAGACCTGTATTATGGATCACATGAGACCCACTTGGAATGGAGAATTCACTAGAGGAATATAAGGGAATCCCTTTGTACTCTTTAGTGGCCAGAGATAGAACCTTGATTTTCCATTGACACAAAGTGTACGCTACTGGCATATCCCCATCAGCATATTCCATATTAATATGATGGATTTTCTTGGCAGGGAGGTCTTTTGGTCTTTCACCATGATAGAACATTGGTACTGAGTGACCCAAAATGCTAAAGGTACTATCCTGATGATTGATGATGGTTCCGTAGGTTGCCATGAAGCTAGTACCAATTAAGATATCATAGCTCTTGTTGCGCAGCACTATTGCCGGGGCTGTAACCATCAATTTACCAAAGAAAAGTGGTAAGGAGGAATAGGCTCCCAAAGCCTTGGTCTTGTCAGGTCCCGCAGTCCCAAATTCCTCATTGTAGTCAAGGTCAGGCGCAAGTTTCAACTTTTTGACTAGCCGGGTTGACACAATGTTTCCTGGAGCTCCAGAGTCCAGGATTGCCCTTACCCAAAGCTTGTGAACCACCAGCTCAATGTAAGTGCAATCATGACGTTCTCCATAATGAGGGGAGGTAATTTTGGTAACCTTGTGAATGTCTAATCCTTTAAACTGGGCAAGGAATGACTCCAGCGCAGTTGTTAGGTCGGACTTCAGAGATTTCAAAGTATCCAAATTTGTAGAGACTTGTATTGACCTCAGTAATTGAGACAACTTCTTGACGCTATTACTCTCGTGGGTGACCTCAGTGTATGGCATGCAAAGTTGTTCAGTGTAGGGTATGGAGATGGTGTCAACGGCTTCCTTAAAAGGTAAGCTCTCCGTACAGATTGCCTGTTTCCTTGTAACTGCATTGACAACCAAAACTCTATGTAGCAAGTCTTTGTTTATTTCTTCTTTATTGGGCATGTATCTTTCAGGGCAGGCTTCTTGGTCCAACAGGCCGGTGTTGCGGTCAGGAGCGTCGGGATCCGGGTCAATAGGTGGAGAGGGTCGGGAACTACTAGCAGTCAGGGTTTTCTCCTCAACCTGACTGCTTAGCAGTTTTTTGACTCCTTACCGTCTTCTTCTCTGTCATCTTCTTTGTCCTCATTGTCACGCTTGTCCTCCATGTTGTCTTCCTGGTTTAAGTGGCGCACATTTGCCTTGGGTTGCTTGCAGTCTCTGGAAAGATGCCCTACTTGCCCGCACTTGTAACAGGTGCAGTTGTTGGTTATGTTGTTGGCTGGGGGTGTAGCTACTATTGTAGGCTTTCTAGGAGAGTCCTTATCCCAAGTCCTACCCTTGGAGTCTGTAGAAGAAAATAAAGTGCTTTTCTTATAATCTGGAAAGGGGACTTTGAACTGTTCCTTAAAAGATCCCAAGTGGCGCATGAGATCAGGGACCGTTCTTGCACTATATATACCAGACTTGAGAGCAATTAAAAGCTCTCTGTTTGGGCGTACATAGTTAAGAAGTGCTCCTTTTACGTCCACAAAAGTGGCGGCTCCCATGGAGACTAGTGTCTGCGCTTCCAAGTAAAAGCGCTCCAAGAAATCCATTAGGCTTTCTCCCTTTTTTATCCTTCCTTCTGTGAACTCCATTTTGCGGCAAAATAAGGCTTCTTCACTGCCAAATTCCGCAATGAGAGCGCGGGATACGTTCTCATAAGTCCAGCCTTGTTCTGGAAGTCTCGGCATTATGATGGTCTGGGTCTCCAAATCCAAACAATTGAAGATAGCTGCATTCTTCATGGCCTTGTCCACCCCATACATAGAGTTGTTGTATAGTCAGAGGGACATGTGAATGTTAGCTTTCTTATCAAACTTTGGTAAGTTTGTTGGTATGAAATTTGGGATAACAGTAGAAGGGCTAAAGTTATAGCATCTTCTGGGCGGGGGTGAGACATTTCTCTGAGTTGCGGCACAAAAACGTGCTTCTGAAGCCACGTCTCTGGCGTTGTTGCTAGTCCTTGAAGTGAAGGCAGCAGCGCCAGGGAGAGGTGTCTTGCTACTATTGAGGACTGGTTCCGCTACATAGACCTTCCTCATGATGCGGCCTATGTTGTCTTCATTGCTCTCATACCTATGAAAAGAGCAATGATCTTCTGACATTGTTTGACTGACTGTGGACAGGACGCTTTGACTTCTACCCGTGGTCCTCTGTGGCCCTGTTTCCAGAACAGTTTGACTGGAGTAAACTTGAAGCAACTGTTCTACTTGTCCTTGTAGCTGCAGAATATTGCTGCCTTGCAAGTGTACTTCTTCCACCAGGTCTTTTATTGTGTGATTTGCTGCATGCAGTTTGTCTTTGAGTCTCTCCATATGTGTATCTTGTTTTTCAAACGTTATATTGGTCTTTTTATGCATAGCCCAATAGTTATTGCTTAATGCTGCCAGGTTATCACAAATGTCTTCCGTGTGATTGTGATTGTGATTGATCAATTTTAAAAGTTTGGAAACTTCCACATTGAGCTGATTACAATCAGAGAGGGATTGCCAAAGGCCCTTGTCAATTCTGCTGACATGTTTGGATAGCTCCTCCATGTCCCGTTGGATAATGGTGGTAACTTCCTTATTGCCTTCCACTGCAACTCCATCTTTTATCAGCCTTGCAGTGCGGCTGAGCAACTCTACCTCACTACATAGGTAGCAGAAGGTGGCCTCTGCGCCTTTTATGTGGTGGGTTACCTTGCCTAGCCAGTTGTTGTCAAGACCCTTGTGCTCCAGCACAGCTCCAATAATTGTGGATACATAGTTGGTTAGACGTTTCTCAAGCTGTGCTGACCAGTTTGCTGTGAAGTTCTGATGACTTGCCAAGTGATTCAACTGATGGCAAATGTTGGCCATAGAGCTTGTAAGTTTGTCATACAAACAACAAAGGAAAGCCTGCTGGTTATTTATCAAGTTTCCCTGATGCAAGATCAGGGATAGCTGATATCCTAGGTGGGTCCAGTTGTGACAGATGGCAGGGTGTGCAAAGCTGTGAATGTACTCCTTAGCCTGTTTGATTGTTTTCATCTGAATTTGAAGCTGGTTTGGAGTTATCCCTGTGAAGTTTCAGAATTTCTCCTTGGCTGTGGTGCCGTACAAAGGGAGTACGGCGAGCTTCTTGTGGGCTTCCCCTGTTCTGGTACGCACCTTGGTCCATACCACTAATGGCTTGCTCCAGCTGTTGCTGGGTAGGCTCTGTGTTCCCATCTACCTCCAGAGGTACTGGGACATTGAGATGCAAAGAGGACTGGTCCTCTATTAACCGGGGATGCTGCACATCAGTCATAAACTGACCAAACGCCACAAACTTGTTAGGTAGACCATCCCTTGTACCAGCAAGGCAATTGATCTCTGAGAACAACCCATCAGGGTGGTCCTGAAGATAGCAAAGGAAAGCATGGATAAGGTTATCTCCATCACCTCCCCGCACAAAAGACGAGTCCTCAGCAGGGCAACGGTTATCATTGGAACGTTGCATGCTTTGAGTGAGCACCAATGTTGTATTTCTGCTAGTGGTGGTAGTTGCTTTACTATCTCGAAATATGATTCTCCTATTTACTAAAGATTAGGTTCAGAAGAGTATCTGCCTAATTCATATAATAAAGTTAAAAGTATGTAATATTGATCTTTTATTCAATAGTCAAGAAGGGAGTTTTATAGTTAGGGGAAATTAGACGAGAGCCTCAGAACGCCAGGATCCTCTTGATCACAGCCTAGTTTCCTCTATCCTTAGCCCATTATTAGCTAACAATCAGCTGATCATTAGTTAATATGAACTTAGGATGCAACCTAGTTGATCACACAACCTTTTTAACATCCAGGCCAATAGTTCTATTGCTCCATTGTTCACCGAGCTTAATGGATCAAATGCGTGATTACAGTGACAGCTAGTTTATAACCAATCACTTCACAACAGATGGGTATTTGTGGGACATTATCCACTCCTTATCACCCACAGACAAATGGCATGATAGAGTGCACTAATGGAAGCCTGGTCCAGATACTCTGGAAGCTCAGTCACCAACATGAGACTGAATAGGACACATTTCTGCCTGCAGCCACCTTTGCATATAACATTGGGTACCATTGGGCCACTGGCAAGCTGCCCTTCAAACTGCTCTACAGCCGGCAACCAGGTCTTCCCCCCTTTACTATATTCCTTGGTAAAGCCTAGCCTGGCTGTGTCCCCAGAGGTGTACCTCAACAAGCTGGTTTAAACTCTTATTTGCTTGCAATCAGAGGCCTACACCGTAAACTTGAACCATAAGTTGCAGGACCTAGAACAAACTGCATCCAAATGCCCCGCCTTACCCACTTACCTGGTAGGAGACTCAGCCTACTTCTTCAGCAATAGAGGATACGGCCGTGAATCCAAACTTGCCTCCCTTTGGCAAGGCCCAGTTCAGGTTATCCAGAAGACTGGCCCTGACTCCTACACCCTTAAGGAGCCCCATTCTGGGCAATTGATCACTAGAGTACACGCTCAGTATATGTGTGCTACTCCTAGTGACCAAGAGTAAGCCCCAATGAAGACAACAACCCAAAAAAACAAAAGCCTAATTAAATTAATTCCATGGGTTGTTGTCCTGTTTGAAATAGTGTTGCACCAAGTATGAGGAATAAGAATGAAAGAACAAGGTGTTATTGGAGACTGACAAGACTCTTCCAGTACTGCACCAACTGTTCTACCACCTAAATGGCAGCCAGGAAACACAACTGGTTACCTACGGATCCGCAAAGCCAATGACCAAGGATTGGGCAACAAACCCCCACCTAACGAGAGACATGATTGACCCCAACACCATAGCTGCTACCTAGAGACGCCAAGCCATTCTTGACCCTGTTGTCTAATCCAGTAGAGGGAAATGTCGCAGATTGAATGGATTAGACATCAAGTTATCCATCTAGGAATCAAGCAACAGAACAATTGCATGATCTCTTTATTGCGTCCTGTGTTTACTAAGGATAAAGACGTTTAAAACGCCATTAAAACAGGTGTTCAAAGCGCCTTTTGAATGTGCACAAGACACAGGCTTTACTTCTGAGGTTAATAATAAAATAATGAAGTTATTGTCACCTGCCTCCTTAAGGAAAGCCGCGTGAAACCGGTCGTTCCATTGCGCGGGACTTTCTGCTGTGCCAAGCCACTCTCCTCCATTAAGAAGGTTATTCTTTCTGTGCCTCTCTCCCTCTGGTAGAAATTCCCCCGCCTCACACTATATAAGTGTGATACTATCATAATAAACACCAGTTTTGTCTTTACACCTTTATATTCTTCTGTCCTTCCACAGGCTGCCACTATACCATCAACAGGTATAGTAATAAGAATTAGGCCCCTGAATAACTGCTCGTAGAAATTAGCAACCCTTTGCTGCTAGCTTTACGACAATTTCTATAGTAGAGAGCATGGCTTTATTCCTGGACAGAATATTGAAGGATGATAATTTTTTTATATATTTTAGTTAACCTTTGACTTAAAGATCAGGATGTTTTATTTCATCAAGCCACAAGATTAAGAGATCTTCAGTGATTCAAAGATGAAACCAACCAGGGTTGTAAATAATTGGACCACAGGGTTGAATCATGTTATCAAGTGAGCATTTTGAAAAAGATAACATTAAAGATTCCTGTTTTGTCCCATACCAGAGTCTGACT
This sequence comes from Entomophthora muscae, assembly GCA_014839935.2. NCBI lineage: Eukaryota > Fungi > Entomophthoromycota > Entomophthoromycetes > Entomophthorales > Entomophthoraceae > Entomophthora > Entomophthora muscae. The sequence continues at coordinate 98,390 of QTSX02004464.1, read as the reverse complement.
GGACTTTCACAAGAGAGGCAGGCTGGGCCTGGAAGGTCATTTACACAATAGGTTCAATCTTGACAAGATAGTTCATAGCAGTGGCCAGGGTACACCAACTTTCAGTATGGGGCACAACCTGATCAGCCAGCCCCAACACTGTAATATAAACAAACCCCAGTTTGCTGAAATCTTGGGCAGGAAGGGCATCAGGAAGGAGAAGAGTGGCTGGTATATCCTTCATATTTTTTTAAAAATATGGCCTCTATAGCAGCCAGGAGAAAGATCCAGGTGGTGGGGGTGGTAGAACTCAAAGTCAAGAACATGAGCTGGAGTAATGTTGCAACTGAACCAATGAGGATTCAGTATTTGGAATTGGGGAAGACAACAGTCCAATAGAAAGGACAGAACAATGAGAATAAGGTATTGTTTATTCATAGAACATCGTGATTAATATACTATATGGGAAAACCACAATGCCACAAGGGGGTGGCATGGTGGGAAGTTCCATGTAGGGTTTGAAGCCGAGGAATAACTTGTGCGGGAATCAGCAGGTTGAATTGGCAGTGCTCCTAATTAGGATGAAGTGCCCGTCATTCAATATCGCCATCAGATTGACTCATGTCGTTAGATATGTTGGCAGGCAAGTCTGAAAACTTGGTTGCAACAGTAACCAAGGGGATGAGAGCAGGATCAGGAAGGTAGGAAAAGGAGCAAAAATATTGTGTTGTTGCTTCACGTAGAGATGTGAACAGAATAATTATATTGGTGCAAAAATAAATAATTCCTGTAATCAAATAATGTGTCTTGGACATAAAGGACGTTTATTATGATGATGTCAACAGTGAAGAAGGCTTCCCTTCCTCCCTAGTTATACTTACTGGTAATAACCTAGTCTTTTGTGCCACCGGGGGCCTGGTGGTATCATCTTCAGTGGTACTTGTGATTTTCTTGAGAAATTGCAGCTGGGGCCTAGGAATGGGTGCACATTGGCTGCTTCTTCATATTGATGAGTTTGGCTGCAGCCTGCCAAAATACCACAGCTATTAATAGAACCCATGAGCATTTGGTTGCCCAATCTAGAAGTCAAGCAATTGCTGATACAATTTTCTATTTCCTGATAATAAGGGGACCCAATTTTGTGTCTAATCTCAATTTCAGGGTTTTGTGGCGCATGAGCCTTGCAAACCCCTGGCCATTCCCAGCCAAAATGGGAATTCTCTACTATAAAGGCAGTTGGTAATTGTTTCCACACAGTTTGTTGTGCTGTATCCAGGCAGGCTAGCTGATTGTCTTGGGCATTCTGGGCCCTGAAAATTCCAATCAAACCAGTTGGTCAAGAGTATTCAGAAAACGCACCATGTTTAACTTCAATGACAATAAAGAGAAATAATTGGGTCTGTATCAGACATGTTGAAACAGCAGGGTTGACCCCCTGGCAAGGTTCCGCACAAGAGTTTACATGACCCCAAACTAGGGATACTTCAGCTCAGCCCCGGACACCTTTCGGCTCTTGGCTGCAGCAGCTAAAACAGAAATGCCTTTATATTTAAATATTCTTAAATAAATATTTGATATGAGTGACTCAGAGCTAGAAACTGACCGCAGCTGCCTGGGGCTTGGCTAAAGCAGCCCTACCCAAACTGACTTCCCTATGACCTGAAGCTGAATGCAGAAGTCAACTCAAATGACTAAATCCAGCAACAAGAACTAGTTACGGTCCTAGCTGGGTAGACAGTTTGATTTAGCGCTCCACACATTACAAGGATCACACCACCCCCTATCTAATCCAACTGATTGATCATCACAATCATGTTCCTAATATAATGATTCACCCCAGCTATATAATTCACATATCCCTATAAAGATAATTATCTAGTCTCCAAATATGTTTCCCCTTGTAACTCTGCTAATACAGCACAGTTACGGCAGATGGCTTCATGCAGATCGGTTATTTGGATCAGTAGCACTGCTACAGACTACTCAGCCTTGCATTAGACAGTAAATATTTAAAGGGGTATGAGATGTGCTCAACTCATGAGTCTAGTTTATTGAATTCTTAGCATTTTAGCTCTTAGAATGGCTCACATGTTGTCATAGTCTTCGCTCCCCTGATTGCTGTCCTGGTCACTTCCCTGGTCGCTTTCCTGATTGCTGCCTTCATCATATTGGTTGCTATCTTCAGTATCCTGGTTAGGATTGGATTCTGTTCCTGGGGTGGCAACATCTTCCTCCTGGGAGGGGTGGCATATATGGCTGAACTGGGCCAGGTGCTGCTGGCCCTCGGTGGAGGATGCAGACTGGTGTCTGCACTTGAGCCCAAACCGGCAGTCTGGCCGCTGCTTGACAGCCTCTGGGAGGCTGCTCTTGGTGGCTAGCATGTACTCCTGATAGGACAGATCCAAGATGGCCTTGATTCAGCTGGCGCATAGCTTGGATGATTCAGGATTGATGGGGACAACTGAGTCAAAACTCTTGTTGATGATGGCACAGGATTGGTTGGTGAGGGTGAGCAGGCCTGCCCTGGTGAGGAAGTCATTGGGGCTGGCAAAGCCGTGCTGGCGGATTGTCAGGTCCGCCAGAACCTGCTCAAGCTGGTTACCACCAAATGAAGTAGATGTTACCAAGGGAGCAAGGGTGGAGTAGCAGACCCCAGCTAGCAAGGTTGGGTCGGGAGACTTGAGCAGAGTGTCCAGGGTCGTCCCAGAGCTGGCCTTGCAGCAGAGGTGGCAGGTGCTCTTCTCCTTGACAACCACAAGCGCCCGGATCTTAACCCAGTGATGGTCATACACGACATACTCATTGTGGACAAGGGGCTCAAAGGCACAATTCCCTTTCTTGGCCCTCTCCTCCCTGACCCTGTTGCTTCTCTCTTCAGAGGCAACCAAGCTGCCCAGAGGGATCTCAGTGCCATCCACAAGATATACTGACCCCTCAGGGTCAGGGCAGAGAGACCCCACCACCTTGGTCAAATCGGACTTATCCTTAGGCACAACCATGAACTCCTGACCCAGGCAGGGGTACGAGGTCCCCAGGGCCACCTCACACAGCAGAAGGCACTGGTACCATTTGCTTTTCTCAGAATCGCTCACCGAACATCCCACTGACTTTTTGAAGGTGTCAGCAAAGTAGATGCCCTTGCCAAACATGTAGCCCGAGACAATTGCCTCCATTGGGGCGGGCCGCAGGCCTTTGGAAAGGATGCCCAGATAGTTTTTGGCTCGGGATCTGTGCCACAGGAGCTTCCGTCCAGCTGTGGCCTCAAACAGTTTGAAGTTGGCCTCCTCCTCCTCTCGGTGAGCTGTGAACAGCCCAACCAGCTTGTGGTTCCCCTGGTTGTCTGGATCCATGTACCTCTCTACCATGGAGTACCAGCTATCCTGGCGTGGGACCTCCTGGAAGCGGCACCCCACCGCGAAGTAGCAGTAGTCCAGGGGTTGACCTCATTAGAGCGCTGGACGGCGGCCAAGAGGATGTCAGACCCTGCCTGGAGGTAGTGGAGCTTCTCTAGGTTGAGGGCCTCCTCGGTCCAACTGACCAGGTCCAGGATGGGTTTAAAGCTGCTGCCCTTCTTAGAAGCCTTTGGGATGAGAGTGAAGTACTGACTGTTAAGCTCCACCAGCTTGTGCCTTACCAGAGAGAGAGACTTTGCATTAAAGCCTACCCCTGGCTTGGACTGAGCCTCAATCTCCTTCAGAGTCTCTTTGATGAAGTTCAAGAGCTGGCGTGCTTGGGAGATGCTGTCAACATCCTGCTGGCCAAATGGGATAAGGATGCACTTGGCATGGTGCTGCATTGAGGTGAGCTGGTAGAATATCCCCATGAGGCAGTGGACCCCGGATGGAAGGCTTGAGGGGGGTGGACTCTTTGATAGTGCCTCCTGGTGCCATTGTTTAAAGGATGCCATGTAATGCTGGGGCGTGGCTGATTTGGTCATGACAAACCTTCCTGGGCGAGAGATGAACTTATCAGGGTGCCGCCAGTCCCAGGTGTTTCCAGACTTAGCCTTGAACACAGCCTGAAACTCCTTGAGCCCGGCCTCATAGTCCTGGAATGGGGTGCACTGATAGGCACCAATATCTCCAATGGAGCCCCACCGGGTGAGGAGCACATAGACATCCTGGATAGGGTTGTGGATCAGCTGGAGCTTGTAGAACATGCTGTTGGTACTGCATGCTGATTTGACCTTGGTGCAGTTCATCAGGACACTTAGGAGCTCATCATCCTTGCCTCGGGCCAGCTCACCAATGTCTTCAAGGTCGGACTTGGGGTCAACCCTTTCAACTTCAGGGATCTCACATTCTCCTTCCTTAGCACCCTCCTTGAGCTTCTCATCATGCCAGGCCATTAAGGACAGCTTGGCCAGCTGGGCATCCTGTGCAATCTGGTCAGGTGTGATTCTTTCCAGTTCAACCCTGGGATGAGGAGCTTTGGCATGCTGCTTCAGTTCAGCAATGGTATCAGCTGGAAGCAGTGTACACTTCATGGCTAGGAAAACCTTGTAGAGGTGGGGGTGGAAGTGCATCGCAGCCAGTTTGATTGCGCTGAGCTGTGATTCACATGCCATGTGGGCGAGGGCATTGATGTCATGCCCAGCAGCCTTAAGGGCGGACAGAAGCCTCTTGAGCAATTTACTGTGCTGATATGAGGCATGCTCATTCATGGTGATTACTTGGACAAGTGTGTAGGGGCGGTCAGATTCATCAACAGCTATCCATTTACCCCAGGATTTGGTTCTGGAAGCATGGGCCAGAAGACAGTCGAAAGCCTTGGCCTTGTTGTTGACCAGGGAATAGATGACTGCATTGTCTGTGACAGATGGGTGGTGCGGATCGGCTCCGACATCAAGGAGCCACTTGACAAGAGGGATGTTGTCCTGCATGGCTGCATATTCAAGGGGGGCCATTGCTGATACAGGATCTTTGGCTGTGACTTCAAACCTGCTGCTTGTTTCATGTGGTTGGGACTGGCCAATCAGCTCCTCTACTATCTCAGAAGTCCCGTCAGACATGATAATCTCATATAGGAAAGGCCTGTTGGTATGCTTATGAGCAAGATTGATGTCGGCACCATGGTTTAGATAAAACTTGACATGGTTCCAAGAGACGAGTGAAATGAAGCACTCTCCAGTGACAGGATGGTGGCAATCCAGCCCAAGGCCACTATTGATGAGGTGAGACGGGATAGGGTAGGGCAGGTCTTTGATAAGGAAGGCAGGATGAATGAGGTGGGCATCCTTACTTTCAGCATCGGTTGTTGGCAAGATCCAAGAGGGCTCCTCACACATGTCGGTAACATTGACTGGGCCTTGGGAATTGATATCTACCTTGGCCTGGATCAAGGCCTCCCAGAGTGGCTTACGTTTGGATAGAGGGGCAGGATGGTTATCGAAAAGAGTCCTCATGAAAGCCAAACGGCGACCATGAACGGCGTCAAGGTTAGGATTGACCCCCTGTTTGATGAGGCATTTGACTAGGGTGGGCACATTGTTGACTGCAAGATAAAGAACTGAAGGGCATGTGGTTGACTGTGCATTGTCAACTGTTACATTATGCTCCAAGAGCTTAAAAGCTACATCTTCTATTCCCTTGTCAATAGAGTGCCAAAGAGCACTTTTGCCTTCATAGTCCAGATGGTTCAGATGAGATGGAGATGGATGCTGGGAGATAAGCTCCAATGCCAGAGTTGACTGATGGTTTTGAATAGAAAGAATAAGGGGTGTAGCCTGGTCACTATCCGGAAGGGTGGTTGAGATGTTGAGTTCCTTGATTTTGGTGAGATAGTCAGGCAGGTACTTGTCCCAAGAAATGGCATCTGAAGGTTTAAAGCTAGCAATAGCATGTGAAAGGTTGTGCAGGGAACTGGGCTGGATCTCAGAAAGGTCCTTGGCACTGGCTTGCTTAAGAAGGTTGGAGGCAAGGAAGAACTTCCCTGACTTGAGAGTATCCTTGATTGCACCGATAAACCCAAGCTTCTTTTTAATCAGTAGATATGCTAGGGGCATGTATGATTTTGACAGGGCATAGCAAAAGGGTGAGATTGGAGGGTTTTTTGGAAGATGAATCATGCCCAGGCCATCAACCCCTCGGTTGAAAAGGACAGTGGAATAATCAACATGCCCATGGAGAAGAGAGAGATGGAAGGGAGTCAAGCCATCGTGATCTAGTGGGTCAAGATTGGCACCCTTGTCTAAAAGATGTTTTGTACAGGTGAAGGCCCCCACTCGAGCAGCATAATGGAAGGGTGTTCGGCCAAAAAGATCCACTACATTGATATTGAGTGAAGCATCACCCAAGAAGAAAGTGATCAAATCAATCGGGTCATCTTTGAGATACTTTCTAAATTCACTCTCCCAGGTGGCGTCATGGTATGGGCTCTGGTTAAACCAGATCACCTCCTCCTGTGACTCCATAACTTTGTCCAAAGCCCGGCATGCTGGCAGTGCTTTATGATCAACGAGGCATTTGGAGAGAGTGCCTTGCCCAAGTTCAAGTGAGGCCAGTTGTTTGTGGATCTGCTTTTTATGGTGTATGATATCCTCAGAAAATCTGTGTGCCCTGGTTGCTCTGTGGTGAAACGCTTCAATGGATCTCATGAAAGGGATTACTCCCGCAATTGAAAAGCAGAGATGGAGAGGAGTGCGGCCTTGGTAATCCTGGGCATTGATATCAGCACCATGGCTAGCTAGAAGCATCTCGATCCTCAGTGTTTTGTCATCCTTTTTTAGAGATGACAGCACAGATGTGTGCAGAGGGGTACGTCCAAGGCTATCTCTGGCATTAGCTGCTGCACTCTTTTCTAGAAGAATTTTACTGATGTGATAGCTTTGAACATCGGCAGCAAAGTGAAGAGCAGTGCGGCCCCTTGAATCGGCAATGCCAAGCTGGCCTGTCCCTGTATAAGCGTATTCACAGTTTCTAGACTTTTTGGAGTGTAGTGGTGGATGGCTGCCATTAGAGGAGTCATCCAACCCTGAGCAGCATCTGAGTTATGTGGTTTAAGGTTGGGGTTGGCTCCAGCTAAGATGAGCTTCTGGACAATCACTGTGCAGTTGTGGCGGCATGCCCAGTAGAGTGGAGTCTTGCCTTCATCATCAGCAGAATTAGCTGTGGCTAGCTTAGCTGGAATATGTTCAACTAATAAGTCCATCAAAGATGCATTGCCAAATTTTCCAATAAAACACAAAGTAGTGTGTCCCTTTGTATCCACAATATCCAGGTCCAGCAACATATCATTTAAAGAGTCAAGGATTACACGGACTATCTGATGGCAGTTGGGTAAGTTTTTAGCGAAAGCATACATAAGCGCTGTAGCTCCATCACCATTTGTGACATTGATGTTTGGATTATGAGAAAGCACCAGCTGAACCTTAGGCACAGAATCCTCTTGAATTGCCACCATTAGTGGAGTCATACCATCATGGTCACCTGGCTGAGATATACAATAGTGTATGTCTTCATTGTCCATACTTGCTTCATGGGCCTGTAAACATTTTTCAATGGTCTCAATGGTCTCATCCTTCAGGATCTTCATAAAGGCAGACTCTTTAAACTGAAGATTCTGCTTAGCCTTGGGTCCATACTTGTTCTCAGGTGCAATGGGGATGGAAAACATGTTACCACCTTTGTGGATGAGACTCACCAAGATATCCAATGGTGCATTAAATTTGTGTTCATCACTTGTAATACGGGATACAGCCAATAGAAGGGGTGAGAATCCATCATTGTGGCCACTGCTAGCCAAATTTGGATTGGCTCTGTGATCAAGGAGTAAATTTACCAGTTCAACTGCATCTTGTGTAGTTGCACAATGAAGAGCACTCCATCCTGTTAAACGTGGTTCACTATCATATGTAGGTGGAGTCTTCTTATCAAAGTAACCATGGGGTAATTCATGTTTAAGGTCAAGATTGGGGTGAACAGATGTAAGCAGTTTCTAATAAAGCTGGTCACATAATCAAACTGAAAGCTAAGGGGCTTGCTATTTCTTCTGGAGTAAGAAGGTTGCTTAGAAATGTAATCCTCCTGAATGATGTAAGTGCCTAATATACCTAACATGATGGGATAGAAGCCCTTGTTATTTGATGTGGCAAAGAGAGAACAGAGAAGTTCAGTACCAATACAAGTGGTGATGGATATCCAAAGTGCATCTATTTTGAGCTTGTAGTGCTCAATCTGTTTTAGCACCACTTTGTTGTCCTCTTCACATTTAAACTCCTCAAGTTGAATCATGGCAGCCTGATTGAGAAGAAAGTGGAGTACATTGCTCCCATCTTCACCATATCGGCAGCTGGGAGCATCCACCTTTCCAGAGTTGATCAGGTAGGTAGCCATGTCAATATGCCCGCTCTTCATTGCCGCAGCAAGAGGCGTATGGCAATCCTTGTTTTTGGCATCAGCATCGGTGCAGCCTTTCATGAGTAGCTTAGCAAGCTGGAGCTGAATCTTGGTGCCACTGAAGTCATCAAATTTTTCAAACTGACTATTGCCTTGTCCCATGTTCTTGTACCTTGCTGACTTGTTGTACGAGTAGTTGGAGGTGGGTTCCTCTTCCTTTCCTTTGATATAGTAGGGCGAAGAAGCCAAATGATGAAGGGGGGTGTTTCCTTGGATATCATCAACACTGAGGCCAGGGTCTTCTCTGCTGATGAGGCAGGATGCCTTTTTGATTAGCTGCCTTGCCTCATACCAATTTTGAGGTCGTTCAACAGCATACTGATGGAGAAGAGTTTCACCATTTTGGTTTTTAAAGGCAACATTGACCTTTGGATTGGCCAAGAAATAGTTGACAATTCTCATATGTCCCTTTAAAGCAGCAATAGCCATGGGGGTGGTTTTCCAGTTGTTGGCAGCATTGATATCAGCATGTCCCATCTTCTCCAAGAGCATCACAGTGTCATACCAGCCATAAGCAGCAGCATAATGAAGTGGAGTGTTGTCAGATGTATCCTTGGTGTCGGCATCCACACCAGCATTTTGGAGCAGATGAAGCACAATATTGTAGCGCCCATTTTTGGCTGCTAAATGAAGTGGAGTTTGGCCAAACTTATCACACAACTCTGGATCTGCTCCCCCATCCTTGAGAAGAATACCTATAACTTGGAGATGCCCCATTTTGGCAGCGTGGTGCAGAGGAGATCCTTTAATTTCTTTATCTTGGACATCAACCTGAGCCCCAAGTGCTAGAAGGTGCTTTACAGTTTCTGTGTGTCCAAAGTGAGCTGCAAAATGGAGAGGTGTCCAGCCGTACTTGGATTGCTTCTCAGAAAGAATAGTAGCACCCAAGGCTTTGACAAACATGGGAATGTTTTTGTGTTTTCCATACATTGCACTGAGCATGAAGGGAGTCACTTTTAAAGAGTCCATGCTGCTGATGGAAATACCTCTTTGGATAAGAAAAGCCAAGCAGTCTGATGTATCAGAGACTGCTGCGAAATGAGCCACAGTGCGCCCAATCCCATCTTGGATATGAAAGTCTGAACCAGAGATCTCATCGTAGAATCTCTCAAGATATGTACTTTTGGGATGGATAGCAGCCAGGTGGACAGGAGTAATCCGGTGATTTTGTGTGGCCTTTTTGATTATCTGGTTATAGCGGTATGGAGGAAGAGGCTTCTTAGCTGTTTTGTCTTGGACTACTGCTCTGTGTAGCGTATTAAACCCTTCATTTTCCCCGATTGCAGAAATGAGTTTATCCACCATTACTACATCTCCTGCGGATGCTGCTTCGTAAACACCCAAATTGGTTATGATATTGATATAATCAAACGAGTTTGCCATTAACTTAGGAAGAACATTTGCTGGCAAGCTTCTTGAGCTGAGGGCATCAAGAATGGTGTGTGAAGCTAAGCGGAGGGAACTTTTTGCACGGTGGAGCTTCATAACGTCAGACTTAATGTATTTGTAGAATGCAGTATTTCCTTCGCGGTTTCCTCGAGATTCATTGACTACTTTAACAGAATGGCGGAAGGCGTTTTTGGCTAAAAACCCAGTACCAGACCCAGAGCCCTCAATCAGCTCTTCAGATGGCTCAACTCTTCCTCTTTTATGGCCATCGAGCGCCTTGATGATTTCAATGTCACCACTAACAATCCCAAAGTAAAACGCGTTTTCGCCGGGAGAATCCGCTGGCATGCCATAATGGTAGCCAGCAACTTTTGAAACGTCGTTGTCAGCCTTAGCAAAGGCAGGAAACCCAGTAGAACCTTTAGCTTTTGAAGATTTTTCTTGGGAGCCCTTATTGCAGAGGCAGTTTTTGAGGACCTGAGCAAAGACACGAGATGAGCATACCAAGCAGCAATCATTTTCCTCTTTAGGGATTCGAGGAGCTTGCAACCCTTTTCTTCCCTCAATACGTGAGTTGCGCGCCTCGATGATGAGCTGCTTTTTAGAAAGCTTAGGCAGACGAGCTCCACCTTTCCGCTTTTTAGATCCATCCCTTCCTCTTCCTTTTCCTTGATGAATTCTTTAATGATGCTCTCATCAAGAATATTTTCTGCAGGCTCCCAAGTATTATCACTCTCGCTAAAGTCTTCCCAGCGAACCAAATAATGGAGTTTACCCTAGTTTGACTGTTAGTAAATTGAACAGAAGCCTGACAAGTAAAAGTTTATCACCCCTAGAGTAACATTGTCAAAACCTACCTTGATCTTTCGAGAATCAACTATTTTCTCAACAACATAGATCTCTGCCTCCCGGTCAGATCCTGTTTCAACTTTAACAGAAATTTGTGGCTCCTGCTTCGGTGCTAAAAAGAGTGAAATATCAGTAAACCAAATAGTTCAGGTTTAAGTCAGTGACACTAAAGTAAAAAAAATAAAGGATCATTACTGGCTTTCAAAAAGGCTTAAAATCTGGGGCCTATAATTTTGAAACAAGGGGAACTGGGACCAAAAGGTTGTCCATGAGTGACCAGCTATTTTTAAGGGTTGAAATTGAAATAAACTATTGCAAAAAGGATGCATCTAACAGGTATTTGGTTGGTAAGGAATTGAGGTACTAAAATTATGGACAATGCTTTTAGAAAATAAAATATTAAAGTGGTGTTGAAAATAAGTACTTTCACTAATTTCAAACAGAAGAAGCATTACCCATATCTTTTGATTTCGAACCCTTGGTTTGCTTTTTGTTCACTTTGCTTTTTGGCATGCTGGATTATAGGCCTAAGGAAGCTATTCACAGATATCAGCAATCAATAAGAAAGAGTGATCTAAATCTACAGCCTAGATGTAGGGGTACTAACCTTTTGAAATTTTTCAGCGGTATCGTTTATTTCTGAGCAATTACGAGGGCTTGGAGGCTTAAATATCGATTACCTAGCCACAAGTTTGGCGGCGCGGTTAAGCAGTCAGTCAAGTATGCATCGAATTGCTGCGCTGTATATCGATGCTATGAATACTTATTTCCTGGCGTCTATGAAGATTTAAGGTCTTGGCTACAGTTGCGTTGACCAAGATAGATGGGCAGCAAGTCTCTGGCCCTAGATCTCTCCATTCAAAGATTTGGGTCATTATTTTAGGGATTAGGCCATTTTCTAATGCACATGCTGCTCAAGTCGCAGCATAACACAGTTCGATTTTGAAAAAGTAACTAATTAACATTTTATATTTAAAACATTAATAACTCAATGAAAAATTAATATTTTTTCACACTGTAAACTATCAAAATGAAGCTAAGAATCTTATTTTTCTATTGGTGTAAAAATTTTAATATTTATACTATGCTCAATATTAAAGCAAAAGTAATTTAAAAGAGCTAAATCCAGATTTTATTATATGATTATATCTAATGATATAAAGTAGATCACTTCAAAGCTAATAAATACTCTTTTTCAATACACAACAGATGTTTTTTATTTGACGAAATTAAAGATAATATTGAGAGCTTTATTTTCACATTGTATTTTATTTAAAAAGCTTAATTCTCTAGGATTTTATGATAGTTTGAAGTTAGGATGTTTTTATCACTGTTTAGATTGATTTTAAGGTTCAAGTGAGCTTCGAACCTCAAATTAAGCATTCTTTAAATAGAATTCTTTAATATTTTATCATTTTAAAAATATGCAGAAGAGTTACAATTAACTGAATACATCATTTTAATTGATTTGCATTGATTACAAAGAGGATATGATGTAATAACAATGCTTAGCTGCTTCACATATATCACTTGTGCATGAAAACTGGGTATTTAATTAATTTCTGCAAACATAAATTCAAGTTCAAACTATAATAAAAGCTATCACACCATTTCTTTCAGAATGGTGTCATTTAGCTTGGTATATAAGAGCTAAAGTACCACAAAGCTTCTAATCCAAAAGACCTCATTCAAAGACCACATTCTGATCATAACTACTCCATCATTAAGGCACACATCAGAGATCTGACCTAATTACAGATTCAAAATACTACCATGTCCTCAGTTAAATTTACTTCTTCCATGCTACCCTTTTTTTCCTTGGGAGCTTCAACAAAAAGAGAGAGAATTTCAATGTTAAAAAAGGCATTCCTCTTTATTGCTGGTGATAATCTTGATAATTTCATCAAGCACTTCCTTACTCAAACTGAATTTGGGAAAGCTCAGTTCCTGCCAATTATTCATAATCAAAAAGGCAATGAGTTCATTGAAAACTTAAAAGATCTCATGAAATCTTCTCCCCAAAAACATCTCCCAGCCTTGCAATCTCTGGTTACTTCCAGTTACTCTTTAAAAGAGCTTAATGATATGAGGTTTAATATAACCAAAAGTGAGTTTGAATACTCAAGAAAAATAAATATAAATAAAAATGTAAGCTTAAACAAAAAAAGCCAAAAAAATAATAACTATTCATTAAAAAAAGAAATAACTAAAAAAATAATTAAAAAATTGCTGAAAAATTCTTTTGAAACAAGCCAGTTTACAAAAAAAGTGCCTGAAAAAATTTATAAAGATATAGAAAAAGAGATGAGTAATTACTTAACTGAAATTAAATACTCTCTACTTAAAACAAAAAAAGAAATATATGAAAATATGAAAATAAAAAATGAAATTTCAGTTTCAATTTCCACTTACTATAAATTAATCCCTAAAAATATATTAAAAAGTAAAAAACAAACCGATATGTGCAATATTTGTAATTTAAAAATTCACTAGAAAAAAAGAAGGAAGAATGTGAAAGTAAAAACTTACCATTACCAGAATCTATAGATAATGACTTAAAGACTATTAATCAGCACCAAAACTTTTATGCTCATCAAAATCATGAATATAAAAAAGATATTAATGAACTAGATGATGAGTTTTGTGTTGTAGTTATAGATTATAAAGAAAACTTAAAGGTTGGAGGTGGTCCAATTGAGACCAATAATTGTTTTTATTCAAAAAAACCAATCTCATTATTAGGGTTTGCATTAGTTTTTAAAGAAAACAATAAAATTAAATATGAATATCATGATTTTTTGTCTCAAATATTATCACATGATTCTTTATTTTCAGGTGAATGTCTAATAAGTCTTCTTAAATTAGATAGATTTAAAAAAATAAAAATATAAAAGTATGGACAGATAATGGAAATCATTTTAGATCATATGAATTTTTATATTACATATTTAAAGAGGCACCTAAATATATTAAGGGTTCCATAAAATATAACTGTTTTGTTGAATGCCATGGAAAAAGCATTGTTGATGGTCACTTTGGTGTAATATCAAAAATTTTAAAGGAAAAAGAAAATGTACTTTATATTAACAACATTAATGATCTAAAATATATTTGTGAGAAAGAAGAAAGAAGAAAAGAATTATACAATTCATCTTTAACTGGTTCAATTGTTTTCCAAAAAGTATTTTTTATATTTATGAAAGGAAATTTAGGCCTATAAAAAGAGAGCTTGAAGTTAAAAATCTGTGCATTAATCTTTCATATTTGATGAAAGATGGGAAGTTATATACTTCACCTTTAACATTTGAAAGCTTCTCAGAATATTCTGAGATAAATTATCGTTTGAAATCACGTGATGATACCAGAGAAATAAAAATATCAGAAGATGCTAGTAGTGTATTGAGGTAAGTTCATGAAGTAGGACAGCTTACTAGAGAGTGTATTTTAAATAGAGTTATCAGTCTTTCAAAAACAACAACCTTTTTTCTGAAACAAACTAAGAATATTTATGATGAGCCAAAGATAGGGTAATAGCATTTATAGCTTTGGGGCTGCTATTACTCTCTCATGCAACTCATCATAAATATTTTTGGTTTGTAGTAGCACTTAAGATATTTTCAGTAGTACTATAAGTTGCAATTTTCAATTATAAAATCAATGAATTATTTTTTAAAAAATCACCCAAGCCCAAGATCAATTAAATATTTGGGATTGATTGTATTTTACTCTTTCTGAATAATTTGAATATGAATAATGTGATTAAGTTATAAAATAACCAATCTGGCGCCTAGGCATAACAAGAAAAATAATGTCCCATTTATTAGATATTAATATATGTAAAAGTGAGTCTGTCTGTAATGTCGCCTCGAGTGGACTCAAGCCGTAAGGGATTTGACTGAATTGATTTTTACTTAAATTTGATTTTAAAAGTTGATTGTTAAGCCACAAGCTCAATTTGGCTCATCCTTACATTCAATCCCTTACATGCATCTTTGAGAGTACACATATTGAATTCAGTGGAGTGTGGTCTAAATCATGTTGAACTGAAATATAAGCCACTTGAACTTTAATAAAGTTGTATTTAATTACTTGAATTTTAAATTAGTGGCTAACATCATTCAACCATATCAAAGTAGCTTATCTTTCTAGATTACCCGACTCTAGAATGGGTGGATTAAAACTGGAAGAGAAGCAGCAATTGTTTTAGATTGTTTTATATGGTTGGATGATTATGCTCTGTGTGAGGATTGAATCGACAACGAAAAGAGAGCTTGGTCAATTTAAAGTGATACGGTTTAAATTATAAATATAAATATTAGTTTAAAGAAGGAGATGGTTGGCTTGGACATTTCGAAATTATTATTCTTCAAGTGAAATAATAGAATATTCCAACTGGATGCATCACCTGATCCAAGTGGCTTTATATTGTTCAGAGTAGACCTTGCTTGACATAGCTTCATCCCAAAAGAACACCAGTGGAGTAAACTAACTATGATAAAATTATGTTTTCATATGATGATTTTCATGAAATTTAGAGGACGTAGATCAATTTTTCAGATGATTCCAATCAAAATAGTACCAAACATGATAGCTCTAACTGCTCTAGATGCTGAGATATATAGTTAAGTGCTGGAATCGGGTTCATGTCATAATCAAAGGCTCGGACTCGATTTGAAATTATCTAAATTTACTTTTAATGCACGCTAAAAAACTAAAATCAATGTATCTCAGTGAATACTAAGCCGATTTTGATGTCCAATAGCTTATTTAAAAGCTGCAGATCAGCTCTACATTTTGAAGGGTTAAAAAATCAAATACTAAATTTTAAAATAATTAGTTTAGCTGTACTAATCTTAATAGTGATACTACACTTATTTAGATTTAGTTTTTATTTATACTTGAAATATACAATTTTAAATTTAAATAAATATAACTGAAACTACATTTTAATAAAGCAATTAAATAAATTTTAATTAAACACATGATAAGTACCCCAAGCCTAAAAACACAATAAAATATATTTAATTGATTTATTAAATTCAACTTCAATTCTGTCCTTGGACGGGGCAACCACCTAGTCTCAAATACATAGCAATTCCGTTTTGAATTCAGCGGCCCAAAGCCGCAAGCTAGCTGGAGATAGGCCGAAGCATCCCTAGTCTTGGCCAACTCATTTAAACTTTATTGAAAGGTGCGTAGTTACTGCACTGCAACCAACCTTTCACGCCATTAATATATTATCTTTTGGTTGGATAAATTTCATATTCATCCTGGTTTGGATTTTATGAGAGAGTAATTAATATATATAAAAGTGAGTCTGTCTCTGTCTATCTGTCTGTCTGTCTGTAATGTCACCTCAAGTGGGCTCAAGCCGTAAGGGATTTGACTGAATTGATTTTCAGTTAAATTTGATTTTAAAAGTTGATTGTTAAGCCAAAAGCTCAATTTGGCTCATCCTTACATTCAATCCCTTACATGCATCTTTGAAAGTACACAGATTGAATTCAGTAAAGTGTGGTCTAAATCATGTTGAACTGAAATATTAGCTGGTCAAACTTTAATAAATTTTTATTTGATTACTTGCATTTTAAATTAGTGGCTAACCCCTTTCAACCATATCAAAGTGGTTTATCTGTATAGATTACCCAACTCTAGAATGGGTGGATTAAAACTGGAAGAGAAGCAGCAATTGTTTTAGATTGTTTTATATGATTGGATGATTATGCTCTGTGTGAGGATTGAATTTACCAATGAAAAGAGAGCTTGATCAGTTTTGAATATATTAGATTGAAAAAGATACATAAATTTAAGTTTAAGTACAGGATTGTTGGCTTGAAAATTTTGAATCTATCTATTCCAAAGTGAAATAATAGAATATTCCACTTAGATGCATATTGTTTCAGAGTAAACATGGCTTACTATTCCATAATCCAAATAATGATAATAGTGGAGTAAACAAGCTTTAATGATATCAAGATTAAACAAAATGGTTTTCATGAAATTTAAATAACATAAACAGATTTTTCAGATAATTCTGATCAAAATGACACCAAACATGGTAGCTCTAGATGCTCTAGATGCTCAGATATATAGTTCAGTGCTGAAATTGGGCCCATATCACAATCAAAGGCTTAGGCTCAATTTAATATATATAGTAGTTTTCAAACCTGTTTAGATAAACAAATATTATTCAGTTTAGAACACATAGGTTCAGTCACATAACAAATTTCAACTGGAACCAGTTTGAGGGTAATTCACTCAATAAAACTTCCATTTATCTAGGGCTGGAAAACAAAAATAGTCAATCATATAACAAAAATAAAGTCAAATACCAAATTCCAAAATGAGACAGCAAGCACATGAAACTCAAATTCAAAACGCACACAATCCAGTCACTTCCTGAAGCATTCTACATCAAGTTTGATAATGAGTGTGTAGCAAAAATAATACAAACAGGGAACAAATAAAGTTCAGCCACAAAAGTGATGATTTCACACACAAAACAACTCATTTTTTGAAAATATTGATTATTTTTGGGGTTCAAATAGAAATAGTAGATTTCAGGAGTGAATCCAGCAAAATATATTCAGGGAACTACATCATTTTTTCAGTGTATGTGCTTCTAAATATGGGCATTTTTATCTGAGAAATTGTCTCAAATAGGACCACACACTTAAATAAAATTAATACTTTAGAAACACCTTGCTTTTCTGTTTCCAATAAAAAATTTATTGTTTTTGTTTAAAATGAGTTTTAAAAGTGAAGATAACTTTGATATGTTGAGGAGCAGTACCAGAAGCAACTTTAAGCTCAGGCTGCTGATAAAAAACACAACCACCGTGTTTCCTGTGTACACCTAATTCAATGAAAGTTGTGAGGAAGGTGAGTTGTATGTATCATCAGGCCCATCCTTGAGTAGCTTTTCCAACAGCCAGTATGATGACCCCCAAGACCAGGCCCAACTCACACCTGTGCCACATTTTGGAGACTGGGCAACTGTGGCCTCCCTAACTCAATCTAATCAGAGTAAGCCTTGCCAAATCTGGGTCCCATTATTCCCAGTGGGCCCCAAAAACGACGCCTAGTAACCAATGAGGTCATATAATACAGTGGCCCAAAAAATTAACCAGCAAGCAACATTTTAAAGAAAAAAAGTAAATTTCAATAAATGAAATTTGCTATAAAAAGCATAAGCAGATGTACTGCAGATTTTTACACAAGTATGGTATATAAAAATTCAAAAATAAATAGATGGGAAGAAAAAATAAAAAGATTTCAAAAATAAGAATATTTAATATAAAATAATAATATATTTCAAAGCTGAATATACTATGAACTTAGTACTTTGTAGGCCAACCTTTGGCTTCAATCACAGCAGCAAGTCTTCTGGGAATAGAATGTACTAGGTTTTTTAAAGTTTCCATAGGAATTTATTCCCATGCTTTTGCCACTCCAAATTTAAGATCAATAATAAATTGTTTAGAGGTTTTTGGTAAATTGGATTTGACAACATTCCAAAGATGTTCAATGGGATTCAAATCTGGGCTTTGAGGAGGCCAATCCAAACAAACAATCTGTTTATCATCCAAGTATTTTAAGTCTTTCTTGGATTTTTGGATAGGAGTGTTATCTTGCATGAAGATATAACTGGTCAGTTCTTGCAGATCCTTCATAAATGGATGAAGATTCCAATCAAGGATTCTTCTGTAAACATCAACATTTACCTTCTCACTGATTGGCAGGATTTTCCCTCTTGTGTTGGCTGTGAAACAGCCCCAAAACATGACACCCTGGCGTTCATTTTTAACAGTGGGGTTTAAGCACTCAAGTTTGTAAGCTTTGTCAGCTTTGTGATAGACATTTTGGCGTCTATGAGATCCACAGAGCTGAACTTTAGTCTCATCAGACCAAATCACATTTTCCCAAAAGAATACAGGATAGTTAACATTTCTTGTGAGCAAAGGCCAATCTTTTGGCTTTATTCTTTGGACTTATAAGAGGGTTTTTTCTTGCAACATGGCCATAGTACCCCAGTTCATGAAGTTTATTGCAAACAGTGGCCTCAGAGATATCAATTTCCAAGGTATTTTTGATAGTCTCCTTAATTTGACTGGCAGTTATAAACCAATTTTGCTTAAATATTCTAACAATATACCAATCATCTTGAGCAGTAGTTTTTTAGGACAACCTGATATTGGGCAATTTTTCACTGAAATTGTTTCCTGAAACTTGAGGTAAATTTCTCGGGCAGTTTCTTTGCCAATCTTGAGTTCCTTGGCTATCTTTATATAGGATAAACCCATTTTCTTAGCTTGTACAACTTGACCACAAATAAACTCAGTTATTTTTCTTGTTTTAACCATGTTTTCTGTGCAAAAGATTCACTAACCCCAATTTTATAGTCTAGGTAAGTTTGAATAAGAGGTGCTGTCTCATATTCATTTTATGTGCTTCGATATGCAGTATTTTTCAACCCTCTTGAGATAAATGTATATTATTCAGTTTAGAACGCATGAACTCAGTCTAAAGATGAAATTAAAGTGGATCCAAATCTATTGTAATTTAATATAAATTCCTTGATTTTTGATTTTGTTTTTAGACTGAGTTCATGCATTCTAAACGGAATAATATATGTTTATATCAACAGGTTTGAAAACTACTGTACTTAAAGGCGCAGCTCTTATTATTAAATATTTTGAACTATTTTTATTTTTTCTTCCTATTTATTTATTTATTTATTTATTTTTGCGTTTTTATATACCATACTTGTGTAAAAATCCGCAGTGCATCTGCTCATGCTTTTTATAGCAAATTTCATTTAATTAAATTTACTTTTTTCTTTAAAATATTGCTGGCTGGGTATTTTTTGGGCCACTGTAGATTGTGAGCCTCAAGCAGAGTGGCATGAATTTTGCGGAAATTACCACTTGTCTACAATTCACTGAGGCGGTGGTTAGGTGTGAATTCTAAGTCCTCTTGAAGAAATGTTGCAACTGAACCAATTAGAGTCCAGTATTTGATTGGGGAAGACAACATTCCAATAGAAAGGACAAGAATGAATAGAATAAGGTGTTGTTTATTGTAGAATATTGTGATTAATATACTATATGGGGAAGGCCATAAGGGGTGGCATAATGAGGTATTCCATGTAAGGTTTGAAGCCAAGGAATAACTTGTGCGGGAATCAGCAGGTCAAATTGATAGCACTCCTAATTAGGAGAATGTGCCCGCAGTTTGATATTGCCATCAGATTGATTCATGTTGTTAGATACATCAAGGGGAAACTCATTGAGCGCCCCCTGTGTATCATAAGATACGTTGGCAGGTAAGGATGTAAACTTGGTTGTAACAGAAAGGTGGTGCAAATCTGGCCAAAAAGCCAAAGAAGCAGATCAAATCCAAAATCAAGGATGCATATCCTATCATGCTTGCCCTTCTCCAGAAGGACCCTTACCTCCAAATGACTGAGTTCTGTTGCCTACTTGGGCTCCACAGCCTATTCATTGCCTGCTGAACTGCACAGCTCTTGATGCATGAACTTGCTATTAGTGTTCTGGTTCTGATCAATCAGATGTGGGTCAAGTTGGATGATGGCTCTGATTTGCCACAGAACTCCATGATTGGTGCCCCAATCACCTGCTGCCTGTCAAGTAGTTCAGACAATGCCATATTTTATCACATTATAAATTTTCATTACAAGTCCAGGATTATGGGTGTCGTGTTCTGAGGTGCGGCACAGATACACAACGGGGAATCCTAACCTTAGGATTGGATTCATACTAAGTCTTGGTTAGATGACAGGGAAGGCAATGTGTTTACCTTGCGGCCCTGGAAGAATAATCTCTACTAGGCGTGGCTAGAGAGAGGCACAGAATTACAGAAGACACAAAGACAAAAATGTGAATAGAACTTATATTTTATTGGTAAATGTGAAATGTAATATATAGTGGTTGAGAATACCACAAAACACTACCAGGACGGTAGGATCACTTGCCACAAGCATGAGTGGGGCGAGTGAGCTGCGCAGAGTCAGAAAACCAAACAATCATATTTCCTGATGCAGATACCAGTTCATTTTGAGAGGCAAAAGCAAAAGCGAGAGATTTGTCTTTGAAATGGCCCACCAAAGGCAAAATTGAAACATGGTGAATGCTGTTATTCACAACATTTCCCCCCTCTAGATTGGCCTTAGGGGGGTGATACTTGCGGAGGAACTTGGCGTGTACGCGAGCAAAAGGGCGACCACTGGAGAGGAGCTTTACAGTGTACTCAGACCCTCGTTTGAAAGTTACCTCTAAGGGACCAATCCACAGGGAGTCCAACTTATGTGCACGTCCACCCACACAGTGTTGGTAGTACAGGACATGGTCACCAACATCAAACTCAGACAAGGGGGAGCGCCCAGCATTGTCAGGAGAGAGCTCAAGCATCTTAGTCTTGCATGCAGAAGTGTAGGCAGTGGCTTGTATATCAATGATGCGGTTGACTAAGTCTTTGATGTGGTCGTCAGGATTCATGCCCTTATCAGAGAATAGTAGAGGGACTCCCAAGAGCAACAGAGTGGTGGCTTCATGCCCATACAACATGGCAAAGGGGGAGTACCCTGTGACCCAATGCCTGCTCAGACGGTAGGCAAAGAGTGCAGCAGGTAATTATAGATCCCAATTGGCAGCGTCAGAGTAGGTGAGCTTTCTCATGATAGAAACCAATGTCAAGTTGGCACGCTCAACTGCCCCATTAGTGGAAGGATTATAGGGGAAAGAGAAAGACTGGTGAGATCCTAGAGTTTCAACAACAGAGGTTACAAGTTTGGCATTGAAGTTGGTTCTGTTGTCTGACAACAGCACTTGAGGGCAGCCATGACAGTAGAAAACATCCTGCAGCAGGAAGGCAGCAGTAGTCTTAGCAGTGATGTCTTTAGTAGGGCGAGCTTCTATCCACTTGCTGAAGTGGTTGACGGCAATCAGGATAAAGCGGCATCCAGAACGTGAGCGGGGAAGAGGGCCTACAGCATCAATGCTGACAGTATGAAAAGCATATTGAGGGGGAACTAATTTGAATTTGTGGGCAACAGCTCAAGGCCTCTGCAGCTGGCAGTTGTGGCAACTAGCTATGACATCTGGGATCAACAGGCAAAGGTTTTCCCAGAAGTAGTTCTTCTGGAGCCAATCAAAGGTCTTGGCAATGCCTCCATGGCCAGTCTCTTTTTGGGCCTGTGACACCAAGGAGAGGC
Source organism: Entomophthora muscae (assembly GCA_014839935.2). Taxonomy (NCBI): domain Eukaryota; kingdom Fungi; phylum Entomophthoromycota; class Entomophthoromycetes; order Entomophthorales; family Entomophthoraceae; genus Entomophthora; species Entomophthora muscae. Next base: position 76,544 of record QTSX02004464.1, on the reverse strand, counting down.
AAAGACTGGGGCGCACATATGGCAGGTATTGACCCTGCACCTTCTTGAAGAGTTGGTTGTTGCGTATGAGGGTGTCTTCAGACAATTTGGACAGGGCAAGTTGGACTTCTTCTGTCTCACTTTCCCAGGAAGAAGGGTAGCCAATTAGCTTGTACAGGTGGTCTGCCTCAGCAGGATGCAGGGCAAGGATGGGCATTCAGGACAACCCATCAGCGTTCTGATGTTTAATCCCGGGGCAATGAAGCACAGTGAAGTCATAACCTTGCAGGCGGAGGGCCCATCTGGCTAAGCGTCCTTCAGGCTCCTTAAGTTGTTGTAACCATTTGAGCAAAGCGTGGTCAGTGATAACAGTGAAATGGGTACCATACACATAGTGGCAGAACTGTTTGACTGCATGCAACACAGCGAGGCATTCCTTCTCTGTAACACTATAATTCTTCTCATGCTTATTTAGCACACAGGAAGTATAGGCTACAGGGTGGTCCACACCTTCATTGTTGAGCTGGGCCAAGATAGCCCCAATAGCAAGGTCGCTAGCATCAGTGTATAGGATGAATTCCTTATTGTAGTCAGAGTACACTAGGATGGGCGCTTCTTTGAGTTTCTGCTTTAGAGTCTCAAAGGCTTGCTGCTGGCTGGCAGTCCATTCAAAAGGAACATTACGTAACAGTTGGACCAGGGGTTTGCTAGTATCAGCAAAATCAGGGATGAATTGCCTGTAGTAACCCATCATGCCCAGAAAGACCTGTACTTCTTGTAGGTTGGTGGGTGGAAGCATTTTGTCAATGGCTTCAACCTTCTTGGTCATTGGACAAATCCCTGTTTGGGTTACTTTATGGCCCAGGAATTCAAGGCATTCCTTGAAGAAAGCACACTTAGAGGGCTTTAGCTTGAGGCCAGCCTCTCAGATCTTTATGAACACCTCTTTAAGATGGGCTAGGTGATTGGTGAAAGTTGCGCTGAAGACTGTTATATCATCTAGATAGACTAAGACACATGACAACTCCAAGTCATGCAGGATGGAGTCCATGGCCCTCTGGAAAGTTGCCGGGGCATTACAGAGCCCTTGCGGCATGCAAGTAGGTTCAAAAAATCCTTCTGATGTGATGAGTGCAGCCTTCTGACGGTCTTCAGGAGAGAGGTCAACTTGCCAGTAACCAGACGCCAGGTCCATGGCAGAGAAAAACTTAGAACCCCCAAGGCGTTGAAGAGCATCATCAATGCACAGTAAGTGATAGGAATCTTTCTTGGTTAGAGAATTCAACCTCCAATAGTCCATCACAATCCGGTGGCCTCCATCCTTTTTCTTTAAGAGGAGCAGAGGAGAAGCCCAGGGACTTTGAGAGGGAGCTAGCAGTCCATCATCCAGCAGTTGTTTGAGCTCCTTAGAAACCTGAGCGTCTTCCACTTGGCTGCGGCAATATGGCTTGGCAAAAAAGGGGGGAGCATCTCCTGTGTCAATCTGATGGATCACACCTTTGGCCAGCCCATAATCAGTGCTATTTTTAGCAAAGATGTCTGAGAATTGGTCTAGTAAATTAAGCACCTCTTTCTGTTGTACCAGGGACAACTGAGGGAAGTCTTGGGCAGTGAACAGAGATAGGACTTGAGGCTTGTCTTTGGGTAGGTTAAAGTCTTGAAACGTTCCAAAAGGGTGTAGGGACAAGACATCAGGGGCATTTAACAACTTTCTGTAACTAACATTCTGTCCTTGGGATACATTTATAGGAAGCGCAGTAAGGTTGGCAAGTAGTAATTGAACGGGATCCTTGTGGGAGACGTCTAGAATTCCAGGACAAAGGTAAGGTTCATTACGCCCCAGCAAAGGAGGGGGTACAGCTCTAAGAAAGTCTGCTCAGCTAATTCATACAATATCTGGGAGTCTAGAATGACCTGCAAGCCAGGAGGGATGGTGACAGCAGACGTGGCCATGAGAGGGATCCCCTCAGTTGCAGGACAAGCCATGGGAGGACACTTCATGTTGGTGGAATGGGTTTGGTATTTTAGGGTGAAAACCCCATTGTGGTATTCCAGTGTACAAGTCTTCAAACGTTTACCAGGAACTTTGATTGGCTCCTCAAAGATCAGAGTGACTTTGTATCCCAGGATAGAAAGATAACATCCTTTAGGTTGATGATCCCATTATATTCCCAAAGGAACTGGGTACCAACCAAAAGGTCATAGCTCTCATTTTCTAGAACAACAGCCAGTGCAGTCAACAGAAGTTTACCAAATTGCATTAGCAAGGCAGAGTATGCGCCAATGGCACAAGTCATGGAGAGACCAGTGGTGCCATAGGATTGATGGTAGTTGAGGTTGGGGGCCAGCTTAAGTTTCTTAACCAGTTTAGAAGAAACAACGTTGACAGGAGACCCAGTGTCCAGGACGGCTTTGATTTTTACTTTCTGGATAGATATCTCTACCTGAGTGGTGGTGCGTCCAAAGGGTGGCAGAACAGCCAAGATATCCTGTGCCTCAGCTAGTTCCTTGTCCCATTTCTCAATCATGCATCTTAGTCCCAGGAACCCCTTATATACGGTTTAGAGAGGGAGTGAGACAGATACATTCTTGAAAACGGCGTCTGCAACTTCAGCAGCTTTCTCTGATGATTCCACTAATACAGGGAACCGTTTTGCCTGAGTAAGATAGTGGCAGAAGACAACTGCTTTGGCCTCAGATGAGGGCTTGACGGTAGTAGTAATCTTCCCAGATTGTAGCTTGTATGGGACCGCAATAGTTTCAGGGACAGCAAGGACAGAATATCCATACACGTTGGGGTCTTCAACATCAGATTTATCCACGTCAGAATCATCAGAAATGTCATGGAACAGAAGGAGGATAGGAGGAGCCTCATCATCAGCAGGCTCAGAGTCAGTAGCAGGCGGAGGTATTGAAGGAGACTGGGAAGAATTGTCAATTGAGAGCGTCTCTGCCTCTAGGTTGACTGTTCTTTTCCTGACTGATCCTTGGGATCAGCTCCTTCAACCTGAAGATTGGTGCAGACACAAGAGTGGTGACCTATCTGGCCACAGTTGTGGCAACCCTGACGTTGAGGAGGATTTTGTGAGTTCATAGTGAGGATATGAGGACCGCAAGAAGAAGATCCAGAGTTGGAAGTGGCACAACTCTCTTGAACGACTGCCCCATAATGGGTAAGATGCATGTCCTGTAGCAGTGTCTTTATACTTTTCATGGAGGACAGCATAGCTTTGTGGGCCTTGAAATGAAGACACAGGAGTTGATTCACCTTGAGGGCCTAGGCGCAGGCCATATACGCTTCATGCACCGTCAATTGTCTGCTTGTTATTAACTGTTGTCCCTCCATGTAAAATCTGTCTGCAAATTTGGCTAACATCTCTTTGGGCTTGAAAGATATGTGCATGAAAGCGTCCTTTTTCACTTCCAGGCTAAGATCACCGCCAAACTTGTCAATCAGGAGCTGCTTCATGTCTTCCCACGTCTCAATGGTGGGTAGCTTGGGCACCACCACCTCTTGGCAAGTCAGGTGTAAACAGGTCAGAATATGTTCTTTCTTAACCTCATCTGATGCTTGTCTCATGGCAGTCTCATAAATAGTTAAGAAAGCTGCAATAGTCAAGGTTTTGGGATCAAAGACTTGCTTAAAGGTAGGCTTGAATTGTGCCTTGGGAGTTGGACCAACATTGTTGCTATCAAGTACATTTATGCGCGGGGAGAACTCAGCTTCAGATTTGGAGGGGGGTTGTCTAGCCCATAGTTGTTGAACACTTTCTTCAAGGGTCGTCAGAGTCTTGGTAGTTCTGGCACCCGTAGTGTTGGCTAGAGTGGTCTATTGTTCAGTAACATCTAGGCGTTGTCCTTGGGTAGTGACAACAGTGGAGAGCTCAGCCAGTCGTGAAGTAAGGGATGGCCCCTGTGAGAAAGGGGGGCTAAATTAACTAAGTTTGTCTCCCATCCCGGTGTAATAAACCACCAGGATGCCATCCAGTGCAGAACTGGGATGGCCGCTAGGAGGGGGGACCACAGGGAAGACACCGGGGACAACTAAGGGAAGTAGGCATTCAAACCCATCAGTATCAGGCCGGTGAGCAACCAGGGGGTGCAAGTAGGAGTGGGAGAGGACACCTTGGAGAACCCGGGGGGCACTGTATGCCCCTAGACCACGCTGGGGAGGGGAGGCATGGGAGGCACTACTTCTTCAGAAACGGGTGAAGTAAGATCCACTGTGTCCAAGTCCAGATTGTCACACGTCAGGCTCTTGACCACAGCCTCTCCAGAAAAAAGAAGACTGCTGGGGAGGTCCCAGAGACTGGCAGGGTCTCTACCTGCCAGACGGGCTGACAAAGAGATTTTCACCCATAGATCAGGGGAGGTGGACCACAGAAGCAGCAAGAACGGGGCCAAGGAAAATACCACAAATTTGAGAGCTGGAAGTATCATAGGGATGCTCCTCACAAAATTTGGAGTAGGACAGTGCAATTTTCAGGTAAAAATTGGGCAGAACAAGGGCTGGCAGGGTATACTTATCAAAATAAACCCAAACTGGGAAAGAACGGGTCCAGAGAGCTTTAGGATGATTGCGTGAGGCTTGAGAAGAATGGCAAGCAAGAGCGGGTTTGAAATCAAAGATTTTAACAGAAAATTCAAAATAATAATAGGTATTATAAGAAAAATCAATTGAAAATAATAGGTTTTTGAACTCTGAATTGAAAGCAAGAACAGGAAAGCAACTACTAGGTGAAACAACACCAGTATAGTGAACCAGAAGAGAAGCCGGGTTCAAAACCGGCTGGTAAAAGGTAAGCTTTTGAACGACAACTAACACTTTAATCTTTAGGCTACAGGAACACAAACAGGGGCCCAAACAGCAACAAAAATTAAAATAATTTGCAAAAGACTCCAAACTTTAATATATTTGAGAAAATAGACAAGCAGGGGACTAGAAGTTCCCTTGCTTGTATAAAAGGAATGAGCTGCAATAAAATGTGTCACATGACAGTGGAACTGCATCCAATTGGCTGGAGGCAAAACTTTGCTAGGCAGGGGCAGGGGGACTGGAGGGTTTCATTCCAATTTCTGCAGTGAGATCTGATTGGCTGGGAGGGGCACTGGTCATTTGGAATTCACTTGAGTTATTTAGTGTCAATGTGGTGACCTCTGATTGGCTAGCTCTAATGGTTTTTAGAAGTGGGCGATACCAAGCTAATAAGTAGTCTAAATTAACCAGTGTTTCTTCCCAGGAGGGAGCAACCAAAGGCAGAGGTTCCGCAGGATAGGCCAGCACAAACCTCTCATCTACTGTGTGAGCTAAATCATTCAAAGAATGAAGGGGTTTGGCGGGTGTTTTGGAACCTTTTTTGGTACAACAAGGGAAAATTGAGCAATCCAAAGCCAGCAGTGGCAGTGAATTTACAGCCCCACTGATAGGCAGGGGGTGAATCTGTTGTTTACCAAATCAATCAGCTCACTCATCTCCTGTACGTCTCTGTCCAACTCAGTCTGGTCTTTTTTCAAATGGTCCACCTCATTAGCTAGGGCAATCAATTCCCTAGCACAGTGGATTCGAGGAGCCCCCGCCAAACCAGGACAGCAGCCATCTTCCTTGTTAACCCTGACTGGACAAGCAGCAGCCGTCACTACCTCACGTAAGGCAGCAACTTCTTGCTGTAGTTCAGCGACCTGAGAAGTCAGCGCAAGAACCTGGGGATCAGGTTGAGGTGCTTCAGTAGGACATCCTTGACTATGATTGGAAGCACGTAGTTCTTGGATGGCCTCCCAGATCTTCTGCTCTCTGTCCACCAGATCATCAGCAGGAGGAGAAGGCAGGACATCAGGTTTGGGAGTAGACAGCTCATTCACCTGACTCTGAAGTTTGGCCATGGCAGCAGCAGTGGTAGCTCTCTCTTTATAAAAAACCTGCACTGAGCTCATTTAGGCCTTGGGCAGCAAGGTCTGCTACCTGCTGCAATTGCTCAAAGGAATAGGCACTGAATGCATTGGGCTGTTGCACTAGGCGTTTGAAGTTGGTGAGATAAGCATTTAGGGTAGAGTCTACTTGGGTTTGCCAGGGTTGTTCTAACTGGTGAAACTCATGTAGTTGCTCCCTAACATACTCAGGGATGGACTGGCGCATTTGCTTGATAGAATTGACTAAACATGTTTGAGAGGTGACCAAATAACGCTGATTGTCAGATACCAGGGAGAAAAGGGAGTGAATCCATTGTTGGTAGGCGGCAAACTGATCCCAATGATGAATAACAGCTGCTTGTAGAGACAATATCTCTTGAACGTGGAGTCCCAACACCATCTGATGGTGGGCCAAGGCGGGCTGTACAAAGGATGCCAGCAGATGATCAGCAGAGCCAGCCGCTGGAAGGAGGTGTTGTGGAAACTGAGGGGCCACAATTAACTCATAGTATTTGGCACGGCTAAACTGTAACTGAAGGCAAGGGATGGCCCTGTCCCGAGCTATCCCAAGGGCTACCACCATGACTTGTTCCAAGTCAGGGGTACCCATGGGGTAAGCAACTAGGCAGGGACCATTCCCAAGGTTCAGTACAGTAGGGACAATAGGCAGGTTGGCAATGTCTTCCTCAATAGGAGGGCTGGTAATTTCAGGCAAAGTTGACTCTCAAATAGGCGGAGGCAAGGGACCTGAAAACGTAGATGCAAAAGAGATAACCAAGGGGCTTACAGCCCCTGTAGTGAGCACCATTTTTGTTGTGTTCTGAGGTGCGGCACAGATACACATCAGGGAATCCTAACCTTAGGATTGGATTTGTACTAAGTCTTGGTTAGATGACAGGAAAGGCAATGTGTTTACCTTGCGGCCCTGGAAGAATAATCTCTACTAGGCGTGGCTAGAGAGAGGCGCAGAAGTACAGAAGACACAAAGACAAAAATGTGAATAGAACTTAATTTTTATTGGTAAATGTGAAATGGAATATATAGTGGTTGAGAATACCACAAAACACTACCAGGACGGTAGGATCACTCACCACAAGCATGAGTGGGGCGAGTGAGTTGCGCAGAGTCAGGAAACCAAACAATCATATTTCCTGATGCAGATACCAGTTCATTTTGAGAGGCAAAAGCGAAAGCAAGAGATTTGTCTTTGAAATGGCCCACTAAAGGCAAAATTGAAACATGGTGAATGCTGTTATTCACAACAATGGGACTTTGGGTAAAAAATACCCCTCAGGATAAAAAGAAGAAAAGGAGGTCAACACCATTAGTACATTCCTAGCAGCTTCCCCAAAAGAGACTGTATTTTAAAAAACCACATCTATTTACACCAATGAATACTGGTACAGGAAATCAATCTCCAACCTGCTTACCATCTGGAGCTTAGATAATTTCAAATTTAGAATTTTCCTGAGCCATCAAATGGAGTGTGCTAAAGTGACCTCCAAGAAGATCCAAGCAGGTTACCACAAAGTGTTGCAATTAATTTTCCCTCCTTGCCTGCCAACATATCTTACAATACACAGGTGGCGCTCAATGAGTTGCCCCTTGAGGTATCTAACAGCATGGACCAATCTGATGGCAATATTGAACTGCGGGCACTTTCTCTTAATTAGGAGTGTTGCCAATTTGACTTACTGATCCCGCACAAGTTATTTCTTGGCTTTGAACCTTACATGGAACACGCTACTATGTCACCCCCTGTGGCCTTATGGCTTTCCCGTATAGTATATTAACCACAATATTCTACAATAAACAATACCTCATTATAAACATTTCTGTCCTTTCTATTGGACTTTTGTCTTCCCTAATCAAATTCTGAACTCTAATGGGCTCAGTTGCAACAGTGGTAGCAGTGGTAGGTTCACAACCTACCTAAAAGAAAAATCCCCCAAGAAAGGGTGGAGTATGGGCCGTATGGATACTCCCCATCAATAAACTTTCCTTCCAATCCCCAAGGGGGACATCCCCAAAGGGTATATTATCTACCAAGACCAGCTGGTTCTCACAAGCGTGTACAATTGTCTTTGCTTTGGGCAGCGCAACACAAGTGTCACCCTGCCCCAATCAGACCTTTTGCAACACATTTTAGACCTCCAGCTCAAGTCTTTTGCGGGTGATGTAAAAGGAGCTGATATTGTTAGCTGGCTCCATTCTACCAAAACTCGCATTTGTATCTTCCAAGTGCCTGAATCCATGTGGGTTGCCACTGCATCTGGGCGCCTTACGGGGCCTGCTGCGGTGTGGTTCACCAACTGGGCCATTCAAGAGATAGATGTCACTTGGGCGTTTTTCAAGGACACCGCAAAATCCCGCTACAGTGAAACCTTTTCACCCATTGTGGTGGGAACTCCTCTCCTGGCCATTAAACAGACAGGTTCTGTCCCCAAATACCTTGTGGTTTGGCAGCAAGCCCTTGCTGCCGCCCCAGAAGCTGTCACAAACCGGAATGTCATGCTCCTCACTCTAATAGTCAATGGGCTCAAACCCCATATCTGCAAGTGGGTTTCCGTGGGCTGTTGTACCTCCATTAACAGCTTCTACAAGGCCATTGTGGAGGACAATAACCAGGCTTCAATGGGCTTCCACAGATCAAACAACGCACCACCTCAATCTCATCCCACACCTGGCAGTGCCCACAATCAAGTAGGCTGCTGCCAGTCCTGCCAACAAGAGAATGGAGCTAAGCGTCCCTGAAAGGGGGAGCTCTAATTAGCACAAATTGAGGGCCCAGGAAAAGCCTGGGGGTTGTAGATACAAGAGGTTCTGCAACCCCACTTGATCCCCACTCTCAATCTCTCTGTGTGAAAACCCCCTGTGATTACAATGTACACAATGTTGAAGCTCTTGATGTATTCCAGGTCCATAGTGACAACTCTGTCCTCCAAACAAGCCATTCTTCAAATAAAGTAACCTGTTTGGCCTACCCCTTCTGTTTCTGTGGGAAACCAATAAACTTTTGGTAGATACTGGGGCCAACCACACCATGGTCAACCAAGAGTTCACGGATTCTCAACAACTAGATTGAATGCCTACTTGATTCAAGGCAGTACGAGTAGCTGACTCCCACATAGTGACAATCACCCATGAGACGGTACCCTTCTCTGTGAGAATGGGGAACATCCAGGTCAAACCTCTCTGGGCCAATCATGGCAGGACTCAGTCACAACATCATTGCTGGTCTTGACTGGCTCCAGCACAACTGTCCCTATATTGACTGGGATACGTCTGTAATCACCCTCAACAGAAATGAGGTGGGTTTTCATATTTAACCTATCAAAATGAGCAAATTACTCCATTATACTGTATTTTTCAGACTCACAGAAATGGGTACGTACAACTTCAAGGAGGGGAAGCTTGACTTTAATCAATGCCCAGTCAAAGTCATCTGCGCTAAACCACCTGCAGCCCCTCCCTTGACCACCTCACCTTCACCAACACTTGCCGCACTCCTCGAGGAATACAAGGACGTTTTTGGTGAAACACTGGACCAACTACCTCCTCCCTGAGAGATAAAGCATGCTATTCAACTGCAAGGATCACTGCCCAAGGCATATCCCCTTTATTATCTGACGCCCAAGGAAGACAAGACTCTCTTCTAGCACCTCATGGACGCGCTTGATAAGGGCTTCATCCGCCCCTACCTCTTGCCATAGGGCGGCAGTCTTCTTTGTAGCCAAGAAAGACAGGTCCCTTTTATTGGTAACCAACTACTGCGCTCTAAACAAGGTGACTGTCAAGAAAAAATACCCCCTACCACTGATTGACAACCTGTTTGACACGCTTGCAGGTGCTAAGGTCTTCAGTAAGATTAATCTCACCGTGGGGTACAACCATGTCAGGGATTCAGTCTTGGGCAGCCAGCCCATTGTTTTCAGGGGTAACTCAGGCTGGGTTTTTTGCAGGCAAAGCCCACCGCAAGAGGGGAGCTAACTTAAAAAGGTAGGAGACAGACTTTCCCACCCAGGACCACAGGCTGGCGGCCAGGATTATAGTGGCAATCATCCCTGTGAGAGTGATGTACATAATCCCAAACAGCTTACCAGTGTGTTTGGTTAGAAGGTTGGGTGAGGAAGCAGGCATAGGCTTAGGGGTCACAGGCAGTTCCATATTGAGCTTGTAGGCAGGCAGGTAGTTGAATTTTCCTAAAAAAACTTAGGTGTTAATAGAATCTAGGGGCCCTGACAGGTGTATCTAATTGCAGATTGAATGCAGGCCAAAGGATCTAGTTCAAGGATCTTTTCTGGTGTGTAGTCCTTATACTTGGGCTTTAGAGAGTACTCAGTGAAATGAACGTGACCCAGAGGAGCACTAGGAGGATGAAAATCTGCGGGAAGAACAACAGGAGGGCCAGAGGATCTTGTACTGATTTTGTAGATGGCAAAGACAAAATAAGACAGTAGCTGTGTAAGCCAAATCAACATAACCTTTATTTAAAAATGACAATAAGGTTAGAGCACAAAATCTATAAGTCTATATAGCATCCTGCCCCCAAACTTAGTATTTTCCAAGAGGACTTCATCAAAATATTGGGAAATGTGTGGGTAAGTGGCCAGGACACCCAGGTACAGAAGCAGCAAAATGGCACCTTGGCTGGACGCTCTCTCATTGGTTGTAATCCCCTAATTGGTTACCTGATTCTCTTGTTCCTGGGTTGTGGTCATGGGGCTGGGCCTGAGCCTGGGTTTTCCTCTGGTAACTGAACTTGATTAGTTACCTGTGAGGACTTCAAGTTCATGAAGTTCACAGAGGGATTTTCCCTGCCTCCATTAGGCAAGTCAAGAAGCTCCTCCTTGGGCGCCACCGCCTTCAAGCCTACACTGGTATTCTGACTTTGGCACTTAGCAGGAGTCCCAGCTTGTGGGGGCTCAGTCCCAAGAAAACTCAGACAGGCAGCCCCTTGGTCCTTAGGACTGGAGGCCCACAGGGTTAGGGTTCAAATCCCTTTCTAAGGCCCGGGTTTTAAGGGGAAAATAATTTTCATTCTTGATAAGAACAGAAGAGTTAAGCAACCCTTCTTGAGAAACCAGCCAATAAACACCTTCTCTGTGACAGCATCATTTTGCCGCTTCAAAAAACAGGAATGCTGGACACACAACCCCACATTTCCAAAACCTATATTTAACCCCACATAGTAGATGTAAAGTTTTGTTGTGGGGTGCTATATAGACCCATAGACCCTGCACTAAGACTTTATTTCCATTTTCAAATAAAGGTTATGAGATATTGATTCTCCCAAATATTACCATATTTTATCTTATATATCTACCAACTCAGCTCAAATTCTTCTTGTATGCCTGCCCCTCTACCTGCAGTTTATTGTCCTCCAGGCGCCCCATTTGGTCCCATCCACTTTATAGAGTACCCTTTAAATCCTGAATACAAATACTACACCTTTGAGAAGATATTAGTGTGAGATCTCTAGGCCCAAACAAAAGTTTTGACCAGATATAATATACAATGTACTTGGTACATAACTGAGCCCCATCTATTCAAAGATAAATACAACTCCCTGTCTGCATACCAGTTGGACATGAAACTGTCAATCACTCCCAAACCAATGCCTGTGTCTGATCCTGAGCTTTCCCTTGATCACACCAACAGGATATTTGAGATAGTGTATATCACCCTCATAGGGGTGACAGACACTATAATCCTGGCTGCTGGCCTGTGGTCCTGGGTGGGAAAGTCAATGTCCTACCTCATTAAGTTAGTGCTAATCTTGTGGTGGGCTCTGCCTGCAAAACCCGCGGCCTGTGTATACCCAGAAAACAATGGGCTGGCCACCCAAGGTTGGTTCCTTGATACTTCTGGGTCCTTGCTTGTTGATTTTTAAATAAAAGTTTGTTTTCTTGAAGGTTAAACAAGGCTTTTTTTAAATCTTTTCTGTTTATTTTTGGGAATTTTATCTTTCTTTTGCCCCTCAGGTATCCCCGCTGGAGTCTCTGGCTTCTTCCCTAAATCTACTAGTTAGTATTTGTGCTTTAGTATATGTCTTACCTTTCCTGGGATCAAACCCACCTTTTCTTTTAACTTAAAGCAGTTTCATGAATAAAAAATATTAATAAAGCTAAAATAACTCAATTAAAGTCCAAAATTGCCTGTTTTTGGTTTCCCTTTTGCTCCTGCTCTGAGCAAGCCCAGCTTGACGGTTTCCATCACCCTGATAATAAGAAATCCTCTGGTTTTCTTATGGATATTATTTCTTGCTTTTACCCCTCACTGTCCTGGAAATCATACCTCTAGACTTAGAGCTTTGTGAGGAATCTAAAATGGGCCCCTCTCCTCAAATTTGCGGGTTTTACCATGCTGCCTGCTCTACTCCTCCTTTGGTCTGCCACCCCAGCTCTCTGAAAGGACTTGTCTTCCTCCAATCTATAATCTGGAACAAGATCCCCAGCGGGTATTCTACATCCTGATTGACCTCCCAGTTCAGGCCTGTGGCTTCCTGGTGCCCAGTAAACACCTGTTGGGGAGCCTCATATTGGACAAGGAGAATCTATTCATCTCTCTATTTGTATCAAAGTCTGACACTGACTCCTCTCTGGCGCTCTTGAAGCCCCCTGTCCCAGTATTAAAGCCTAAAGTCACTCCCTCTTTAGTGAAGACTGAATCCCCCAAGAATTACATTTGTTTACTCACAGACCTCTTCATCTTGGGGGTTGACTCTTTCTTCCCCCATCTCTCTGTCCTGTTACCCTTCTGTACTCCCATACAAGCTGACATCCCAGTTATGCACTGGATGGTATCCTGGTGGCTTGTTCCCCAGGGTGAGAGCAAACTTAGTTTAACCCCTCTCTCTCACATACAATTGAAGTCAAAAGGCTTCTCTTGGGGGTCAGAAGGGAAGTAGACAAAGGGAGAGTGGGGAGGAGCGGTACTGGTTAACTCAGCTTTGGGTGATGGTGTGGGTGTCTTGGCAAGTAATTTAGCATTATCAGCAATCTTCTTGGGATTTTGGCCTTGGGAGGGTTGGCATTGCCCTTAGAGGCCTTGGACGCAGCTTTGGGGTTGGATTTGGGAGGCATCTAAAATCAAATTAGCATTAAAATATAGCTAATTTAGGTTTAGGGTTAAAGATAAAGATAAAAAAATCTATTCTTTTATATTGAAATATTTTCAACATAAAGCTGTAGAAAAAAACTTCAAATTATATAATATTAAAATTTCAGAGCTTTTTTTGTAAAAATAAATTTTTACCCTGTAGCTCAAGTATGCAAAACTTTGAGTTTTGACTGAAAACTTGCAGTCAAAATGGCGTTTTTGAAGTGACGTAATTGAGGTGCTGTAGCTCAAAACATAGTGTTTTGACCATTTTTTATATTAAATTAACAAATTTCCAGTGGAGCTACCTCAACCAGGCCAAAGAGTAAAACTTGAATTTCTCAAAAACTAGCTTATACAACTGGGGTTAAAAAGTACCCAGTTGTTTAGAGGAAATCAAAAAATACTCATTTGCAGATTTTCATAGGTTTTCTTAAATTTTTTTATTTAAGTGGGGTTTTGCGTGAAAAATTACTTGTTAAAAGTGGAAACCAATAATTGCAATTGGGGAATTAATATAGCATAGTATGGTGTCATATGTAGTTTTCCCTTATTTTCTTCTATTCTTTATGTGCATCAAATCAATTGAATGGTATGAAACCTAGTGGAATTTTAAATGATATGAATTAAAATGACATAGCTATAAATATATATTAAACACACTAATAAAACCTTTTATTGAGAAGAGACCTTCACAGTATCTCTGTATAGATAAAGAATAAAAAAGTATTAAAAAAGTGGTTTTTTTACCCAGCAATGATAATCACTAGTAGGACTACCTTAGTGGCGTTGTTTTAGGTTGTCTTATTATAAGTGTCTTAAATTAATACTATAGTAACATCTTCTGATTGTATACAACAGGCTTTATTTTAGTTCAGGAATAAGCTTATTTTAGTTTGAGATAAATGGCGTAAATTGAGATGATGTAAAATTGAGATGACGTAAACATGCCCCACACTAAGTGATTTCATATGTAAATAAAGTTAGCAAAATAAGATTCAATTAATTTGACTTGCAATAAAAATTGAGAATGTGCATTTCTTAGATGCTGTTATATATAATCATAAGTGAATTTTAAATATTTTATTATTATTTTACAAATCAATAGTCCTAACACAAAAACACCATCTCAAAGTAAAATTGGGATGGTGTATTTTGAGATGCTGTGACCTACCTTAAAAAGGGCCGATTTAACCCATTTTACTTTTAGAATCTTGATTCAGTAGTCTTGATTTATCTGCTTTAAATAGAGCTTGCATTCTCCAGGGATTTGGTTCAGTAGGGTCTTAGTTGTTGGATAGTGAGATTCCTAAATTGTAAAGCTTTTAGCTGACCCAAACTGAACTCTTGGTAAATTATAGTTTTTATAAAATGCTACTTTATTATTAAAAGCTATCCACTAATTGCTTTTAGCATAAAAAAAATCATGCAGTAAATAAATCAACAATGGCTGGTGGAGTATTTTCAGTGGGCTGATGTTCCTGCAGAGTGGGGTTTGCAGTGGGTGGAACTAGGGATATGTAAGTGTTTATGATCGAAGTGTTTCTCTTGCTGGTTAGATATTCTGTGGTGAACACGAGTTTCAGATCAGTTTCAGCTTGTATTCTGGGGTGAAGGGAATGCTTTTCCAAAGAAAAATATCTATGGTTTACAAACCAAAATATATACTTTTCCAAGATTGACTCTTAGTTTTACAACTGACTGTGCAGATAAAACATAGTGCTTGCATCTAAGATATCCTTATTTGTGGAAAAATAGCTTTCCATGTAAAGCCTATTTAAGGGGAGTACTGCCTCACTCCAAGTCAAATGTTTTCACATCTTTCTATCCTTCTTGCCGTGTATGGTCTTATGAATAAGCTGGTATTTATTTCCAAAAAGAAGCTTAGCCATACTCCCTGCCACGAGGAGTTTACTATCCCCTCCAGCCCTGCTGCAAAAGGTTGCTTCAGACTCAATCCCAACATCAGCCTTTCAAATAATCAAGTTTGGGTTCGCTCTCCCAGTATCTTCCGCCAGTCTCATCACCAACTACCAAATGCTACAAGCTTGCGAAAGAAGTGCTACAAGTATATATATCCTGGTCTTTACTTGAAATCAATCAAAACCTCTTACGTCCTTACAGATGCTGAGAGTTTGGGTTCTTTAGAATGTAAGCAGGATCATCTTTGCTTGGTGGAAATACCTCAGCATAGATTAGCGATCAAACACTTCAACAACTCGAACATCAATGAGCTCAAACTGTGGATGCTTCAGTTGCTCAAGAGCAGCGCCTGCCACCTTGTTCTGCGCGGCCCAGCCTCTGGCAACGTGACATTTACCCCAATCCAATGCGAGCACAAGTGCAACTACTCCCAGATACGCCTTGCTCCAAAGCAAGTACACAAATTACATGATATCTACCTCGCAAAAAACATTCGAGATGGGATTCTGACCTTTAACCCAGCCTTTTCCAATGCTTCTGCAACCGAATTCATGTTTAACCCCTTCAAGTAGGGACCATAACAATCAACCCTTTAAACAGATTCAATATTTCTACAGCTTGCAAAGATTAACCACATTGATTTATAATTTTTATTAAATAAATATTTGTTTGACATATTAATTAAACTATTAAATAAACTGGATACCCACTTAGGAGTAACTGTTTTCTGAAGATTGCTTTTATATCCATAAGGTGTCAATGTGGAGATAACTGGCTTTTTTGTCATAGAAGCCACATTTACTATTCATCATTATAACTAGCTTTCCTGTCAACTAGACAGCTCAAGGTATTACTGATCGGGACAACGGCAAGGTAATTGACATTAAAAGCTCGTTCAGATATCACATTAATAAATAAGGGTCAAATTACTAAAAGTTAATATTTCAAACCTTTGGAGTTTTGCCAGAGCGTTTTTTGAACCACTTTAAGTTAAAGAAAAGGCATACCAATAAATTACTCAAGACTGTAAATATTCTCTTTTAGAAGAGTTATAGAAAACGAGGAAGTAGTGTTTATATTAGATAAAGTTTTGTTGTAAGATAAAGAATTGTATAGTTTGTGTTGTGGCTTTTAGAGAGATAAGTGTCCTCTCAGAGATTTATCATTATTAAGTCATATTTGATATGCTCTTTATTAGTTATCTATTAGTCATAAATACTTAGTTGATAGACTTGCAGGTCATGTCTTGGCTTTGGGTCTTTTGTGAGTTGAGTCAAGTGATGGGTATTTTCATACCAGTCAAAGTCTTTACATAGATTGATCCACAATTACAACATCATGTCCAATTTACGATATTTTATTAATTTTACTAAAACATAAATAATATGAAAAAAGAATAAAATTACTAATGTTGAGTATATACTTCTGGGAAGTATAATAATACAATATAAAGGGGAAAATTAAAAAAGAGAATGATACTTTATTTGATATAATATAGGGTTTTATATTGTATCATGGGAAGCCACATACTGTCCATGTACGTCATGGTAGTCATGGGGCTTATCTGAGTAATTGTTCCTCTTAAGTCACAAGGCTTGTTCAAGTTGTGTTCTGCTTAGGACTCAAAATGTTTGATCCCCATACTAAATGGTTGTATGATAACTATGCCACCAACTTAATGATTAGTTGGGGAATCATTTAGCGAGTCACTCAGGGAATTAGTTTCCCAAGAGGGAGTAATTGTAGATGTTGTGACACTAAATATTAAATATTTAAAATTAAGCATTAATCCCAATTAACATTATTATATTGGCAGTTTTTAAGCCATTAAATTTTCTTCTGTACAAACTTTGTAATTAATTAAATTGGGCTTTTATTTAACCTTAAACACCACCATACCTTAAGTAATTTGATGTTTTAACGGCAACAGTGGCCATGTCAATAGTGGCAATGTCAAGGTAGGAAAAGCCATTTTGAAAACAACATCATGAAAACGCTATCTCAAATTACGCCATTTTGATTTACACTATCTTGATTTATTAGTAAAAACGCCATTTCAATTTATGGCATTTTGACTAAGAAAAACAAGTTTTAAAATTTTAGATTTTTTCAACTCCAAAAAAATTCCAAATAATTCTCAAAAAATAAAATTCAAAAAAACATTTCTAGGCTCAAAAAAGCCTCAGGATCTCAAATCTACAATAAAAAAATGGGTTCATTTAGTAGCAACATAGTTGCGTAAAGCCCAAAAGTTAAAATAATCCCAAAAACAACTATTTCCATCTATTTTAACTATAAACTATACTTTAAAATAAGCATATAATTGTATCAAATACCAAAAAAAGTTGAAGAATGGTAAAATCAAAGGAAATAAGAGAGAAGATAAAGAATAGTTTATTGGGAAAGGACTCAAACATTGGTAGGAAGAGCAACTAAGATAGCTTGGAGATGCTCAAGCTTTATATCCTTAGGATAGTAGGCTAGGACCATCTTGCTGATTTCAGTATACTTTTTCACTTCCTTGGTCATCTTGGAGGGATCACCCTTGGTCTTCATACCAGTCTTAAAGAGGCAGGCAGAGATGGCCTGCTGGGTTTTTAAATGCACCATTATCTTATTGAATTTGGGCTTATGAACCCAGACTCTTGTTACAAATTGACTATGTCATCCTTCAAGGGAAGAGGTGGTCTTGATTAGGCCATTTTTTACCTGCTTATAGCAGTTCCAGGTGATTGCGTCACCACCCTTTCTGATGTGGCGTGCTCCTTGAAACATTCTAACCCATTGAGTTTCAAAATACTCAATGAACAGAGCAAAGGCTGCCTGGTTGGCAAGGATATAAGGATGGTGGAGGAGGGCGTTGTAGAAGGCATTTTTATCCTCCTTTCTAACCAGAGCAAGGGCAGTAAAGCAATTGAAGACGTCCTTGGCTTCTTTGGTGCCTTCAGAGTTGACCAGCTCATGAATTTAAGAGCACTTTTGGAGGCAGCAGCAGAGTGCCTGCCAGAAGTGGAAGTAGCATCCCTGAGGGGAGCTCTTAAAGACTCAAATGAAGGCATTTGTCTGGGCCTGTTTGAAATCCACTACCAGATATTTGTGATAGGGAAGGCTTTTGGGCTGCTTTCTGGTTGGGGTGGCTTCCTCTTCCTGTGACTGGGCCTTTTTCTTGCACCCTCTAGTTTCCTTTGGCTCCTCTTCAATGGTTGGGAGGATCTCATCAAGCTTGGCCTTTAGGATTGTGAGTGCACAGACATATGTTTCCTGCTTCTTTTGAGAAGGAAAAAGAATACCAGGGGAAGAACTAGATTACCAACCTGCCCATGGATATTCCAAAGCTGGCTGAAGAGCTTTGGGCAGGTTGAGAAAGTGCCATCTGCAAGCCAGGTCTTGCATTTCAGCAGGTTGTGTAGATCCTGGCTTGTGGCAAAGCAGATAATACACTCAGGGGCGTGTTGACCATCATTGTGAAGAAGGAATCTCTCCTCATGGCGGGATAATTTTTTTCCTCAGTAAGGATCAATTAGTTAATGGACGTAGCACTGACGCCTTCAGTGCTCAGAGCATATATCTGATCAGTAAGATATCTCTGTAGTTTTGAGGCGCCACCAACAGTTTCAAGTTGGGTATCATTTAAATTAAGGAGGGCATCATTGACGACCTCAGTGGCAGTTTGATCCTTGGTGATTGGGATCACCTGGCAAAGAAACCAGCTGATAAGTTGATAAAGGGGGTTGAAAGGCTCAGCGCAGTCATGCCCAATAGTCAGGGCTTTAAACTGAGTGAACCCATAGGTAGTAAGTCTAGCTGGACAGCCAACATTATCACATTTGAAGTGATGTTGATGGATGGGCTTCTTCTTGTCATTGCAGCTGAAGCTGTAGCCCTTGTGGACAAAGCCAGCACCCCCTTTCTTTGTCATGATGGGGTAGCTGACTGGATAAGTGGCAGGCACAGCAAAGGTACCATTTTGATTACATATATTATGGATGGTATTAAGATCCCAGAGCTCAATTTGGTCATCTGCAGGAGCATCAGGCTCCTGCTCCTCTTCCTCTTCAGGCTCTGAGGTGGGATCAGAGTGGCAATTGAAGTTGAATAAATTCTCTTGAGGGTCTGAGGGGGAGTACACAAATGGAGAGTGAGGAGGGGTAGGACTGTTTCCCTCTGGCTCAGGTGATGGAGTTGGGGTCTTGGGGTGAGCTTTTTCCTTAGAAGGCTGCTTCTTTGGGGTAGACTTGCACTTTGTGCCCTTTGGAGGAGTGATCTTGGACTTTGAGGCCTTGGGGCCTTGGACGCAGCTTTGTTGATAGACTTGGGAGGCATCTAAAAGTGAATTAGTATCAAAATATGAGCAATTTGGGGGATGTTTTTAAAGAAAAAAACAAGGATGTTTTTAATATAAAAGTATCAATTTTTTACATAGAATTGTAGAGGAGATCAAATAATATATACTATCAAAATTTCAATGTTTTTTTTTGAAAAAATAATTTTTTATTAGTAACGCAAGTAGGCAAAGCTTTGAGTTTTGACTGAAAACTTGCAAGTCAAATGGTGTTTTCAAGATGACGTAATTGAGATGCTGTAGCTCAAAAATATAGTGTTTTTGACCATTTTTATATTAAATTAACAAATTTACAGTAGAGCTACCTCAACCGGGCCAAAGAGTAAAACTTGAATTTCTCAAAAACTAGCTTATACAACTGGGGTTAAAAAGTACCCAGTTGTTTAGAGGAGATAAAAAAATATATATTTGCAAATTTTCATATGTTTTCTTACATTTTTATTAATGTTGGTTTTGACGTAAAACTATACTTCTGAAAAGTGGAAAGCAAGAATTGCGGTGGGGGAATTGATATAGCGTAGCCTGGCATCATATGTAATTTCCCCTTATTTCCCCTATCTATTGTGAGCCTTGAATCAATTGGGTGATGTGAAACTTGGTGGAATTTGAAGTGACGTAAATCAAAATGGCGTAATCACCCTCTTATATATTAAAATCACTATTAAAATATTTTATTGATGAAACCCTTATCAACGTATTCATGTATAATAAAGTTATAAATTACATGTAAAAAAACTGGTTTTTTTTACCCAGCAATGACAATCACTAGAAGGACTATCATAGTGGTGTCTTTTTAGGTTGTTCCTTTTATAAGTGTCTTAGATTAATACTATAGGAACATCTTCTGGCACTATACAACAGGCTTTATTTTAGTTTGGGTATAAGCTTATTTTAGTTTGAGATAAATGGTGTAAATTGAGATGACGTAAAATTGAGATGGCGTAAACACACCCCACACTAAGTGATTTCATATATAAATAAAGTTAGCAAAATAAGATTTAATTCATCTGACTCAAAGTGACAGAATTGAGATGGCATAAATTTGTGATGCTGCATTAATAAAGTATATGTAAATTTTAACTATTTTATTGTTTTTATTTTTTATTTTTTATTTTTTGTGATTCAAAATCACTAACAAAAAACCCCATCTCAAATTAAATTTGAGATGGCGTAAATTGAAGTGGCGTTTTCAAGATGGTGTGTCCTACCAATGTCAACACTATAGTAAAGTGATGACCCAGTTTTTAATAATGTTGTCTTCTGGATGTTGACACTTTTTCAAATGATAGGACACTTTATCCTGAACATTTTAAATATAAGAAATGTTTTGAAATACATTATTATACTAAAGTGACCCCAGAGAGTTCAAAAATGCAATAAAAAATACCACAAGTAATAATAATGAGATATAAGCAAGTATTTTTCAATTTATTATATAAATTACACTCTTTATTATAATATTATTTTTTATTCCCATAGGGATTAAAAACCAGTGAATCAAAAATAAAGATAAACACAATTTAATAAGTTATACAAAATATAAGAAAATTCTGTATTTAATTTATTATACTTTATATAATACCTGAAATTTTTGCATACTTTAAAGACAAATTAACAAAATATAAGATATTTCTTACAAACCCACATTGAAACTGTATCTTAAACATATCATTTATACCTAAAAATAGTACAATACAAAAAAATAAATAAATATAAAAATTAAAAAGTAAAAATGATCCAGGCAAAGCAAAGCAAAGTTTACTGGGCTAATTGAATCTACCAGCAAGAGCAGTAGCAACATTTTCAGGGTATTTTTTATCTCTGCCACCTTGTATTTTTTCTTCACCACCTTTTGAACGTCCTACTTTTAGTCCTGCTTCTTGGACTTTCTATTTTTGTGAGCCATCTAGTTAGCAAGGTCCCAGAACTTGGAGACAGTCCTTGCTTGCTCCTCTTGCAGCTTCTGGAAGAACTTGTTTAACTTGGGGTTTGCCCCAAACTTTGTCTTCAGGTATTCATGCCACACCTCCAAGCTAGATGTTGTATTCATATCCCCATTGATGTAGGCGCTTTGACAGTTCCAAGGGACAGTGGCCCCGCTCTTTTCTCTCCAGGCAGTCACCTTCTTACCTACCCACTCCTTCTTGAAGTAATCAAGGTAGCCCTTGAAAATGGCGGAGTGCTTTTTGACATAAGAATCCTTAAGATGGCCTCAAAGCCAAGCCCAGTATGCTCTGGCTGCACAAAAGTCAAGGCAGTAAACTGGGTCATGGCAAAGAGGCACTTCCTATCACCATAATTAAGATAGTTCTCAAAGAGCTCCTTCTTGCTCTTGAGATGTTTGATGAGGGCCTTCCTGAAATAAAAGAAGCAGCCCTGGACTTCTTCATTAAAGGTGGTCTCAAAGGCTCTGAACTTATCAAGCTTAAAGTCCATGATGATCACCTTTGGCCCAAGTGAGCGCTCATAATCTAGCTTCTCAGCAGCTAGGGCAGACTCATCCTTCTCAGCCAAGGAAGGGTTTGCTCTGATGGTGTGGGTGGGAGAGGATCTTGCTAGCAGGAAGGGAGCTCAAAGCATTCCAGAAAATTTTGAAGGCTCAGGAGTAGCCCTCTGTCTTGTCACCAGGCAGGAAGAAGAAAACAATGGGGATAACTTGGGCGCTAAACTGCCCGAGCAGGACCCAAAGCTGCTTGAAAAGGGCAGGGTAGGTTGCAAATGTGATGTTTCACAGCAAGGTGGTAGCAGTGTTGATTTTTTCCAGGTTTTGGGTTGTGGCATAGGCTATGATTCTATCCTCATCTTCCTGCCCATTGCCATGGAGCAGAAACATATCACCATTCTTGGTTTTTTAGGGCATCTATGAGGACCAGATCTTTGATGATAGTGTCAGGGATCCACTCCTGAGGAAGGAGGGATACTAAGTAATGCAAAAGAGCAGTGGGATGAAACCCCATCAAAGATGATCTCACATGAATCCTAACCATCAATCTGTTTACCAAATACCCTCACAATATTTAGGTACCTAAGAATAGAGCAAAATGAGACAAACCATTTTACACCACAATGTAAGTCAACACATACCATGGGGCTCTCGGGCAAATTACTGGGTGTCAAGATTTTGGGGTCTTGAGGTATTACTTTTATTAAGGGACATTGTAGTATATGTGTTGATAGAGGACTGTATGGCAACAGTTAGTAGCTACCAATTGGGTCTGTGGATATGGCTACGGCTTGGAGGAGTCCTAAGGCCGTAGGAGAAGAAACACGGTTCTGCAGATAGACAACGGTGCGCTCTATCTGGATACAACTGACTACTAGGTGTTGGCTAGTAGTGATACTATACTTAGAGATATTCAATCTCTAAGCCAAGGGTGATATTTTTTCCTGCTCAATCTCTAGTTAGGAGAGCACTTTATATAGGGTGGATAGGCCCTCTTGCCAGATAGTTTTCTGACGCATCTAACTCTTACTAGTCAGTCTATCTGTTCCCCAGACTGCTAGTTTCAGCCCCCAGAGCTAGGCAGCCATGCCAGTCTGGCATGGGACTTCAATAGATTACTGGCCTCAGCTTACTTCACCAGTGTGTTGGTGGCATCTTTTTTCCATTTTATGCATGTGCAAGTTTAGTTACCCTGTCTTTGGGTTTTTGCATAATGTATTATTCTTCTGAACAACCTTCTATATCAGTCATAGAATTCAAGATATCTGGAGGTGTAAATGTTTGGCGTAAACCAACTTGCATTAATATTCTTGAGTATTTCATCTTATTGGCTACTAATTGTTCTGTGATCATGGCCTAGGGATCAAGTTTTTTTGTTTAGGTCAAGTCTATTGGTGGACCATTTTTGGATCAGGATCAATCTTTGGGTTAATCATCAGTGCATCAATTGGCCAAACCTATGAAACAGGATGAGTTGATGTTTCTACAATTGAGCCAGCTAATTGGCAATTGACCGTATATCCAATCAACAGAGGGGAATAAAGGTCAAGTCTACTACATTATTCCAGAGGCTTGACACTGGGGGAGTTGAAGGAAGAGACAAAGAAGGAGGTGGCTCTTGGTCACAAGTAGGTGGAATTTGGTGCTTAGTGTAAAGTAGTTTTAAAAGCTATGGCAACAACCTAAAATATCTCAGAGTTAAACAAAATGATTTCAGATTTAAGAAAATTACAAGTTGCACAAGATTCAGGATTCAAATAATTTAAATATTTTTGGTTAAGAAATGAACTGTCAAACAATAAACAAAGTTTCACTAGCACATTATAAAAAATTATATCAAACATCAAGCGGTATAGTTTAAACCAAAAATAAAATGAACTGATGCAGCAAGTGAGATGGTTGAATGCTGTTCCAGAATATATTATAATCCAATCAGGATTCATATGAGGCACCAACAGAAGGACTAAAATGAAACAAATTTGAGCAATCTAGAAGCAAGATTTCACAAAACAAAATTATGTCACACAAGATGTGTAGTATGAGCAGCCTAAAATAGAAAAATAACAGTTTAACAGCCAATCAAAAGCTATATAATTTAGGAACAGAGGCATTTTATCCATTTTTAAGGCTCTTTATTTGTATATAATGGTTACAAAAACTTTCCAAATCTGGGCTCATGGTAACAATAAAAATAAATCATAAAATTTTAAACTTCTACTTTTAGTGATTTTATCCTAGGCTTTTACTATCAACCTTTTTGACAGTGCCAGCAACCAAGCCAGCTTCAATGAATGCAAGGCTCAGAATGTGGAGGCACCTGTTTACACCCAAGCCTTTGAGGCGGGTAACAAGGAAGCTGACCTGTAACTGACCCCCTACCCCTATGGCTTTGACTTGTTCAATAGTCACTTTGCGTCTAGCTCTGCTCCTTCTCCCTTACCCACCCCTGCACAAACTGCCAACCAACCTGCCAATCAGAATGGCAACCCTGATTTGGAACAACTTCCCACCAACACTCAACTCGCTCCCTCTATAGCCAATCAGGCTTCAGCTCCCGCAGCCCAGTGCACCAGCGCTGAATCATCACTGCCCAAATTCTTCAGGAAATTGTGGCATTGAATCTGTGTGGTTTGACATGGGACCAAATTGCTGACCAATTGCAATTTACCCAAGCCATCATAATGCGGTAATTCAATAACTTAATGATTAAGGGAAACCTGATTGGGATGACCAAGAAGCCCAAGAAGGCCCCAGAGTCCCAGATTGGCAAGGACTACCTAATTATGCTCAATTTCCTGCAGCAGGACCCCAAGCTTCCTATAACCCAGTTCCAGAAGCAACTTGCGCACCATGGCATTTGGTTGTCTGAGTGCATGGTGCAGCTCTGGATGTACAGGAAAGTGGTGTTAATTAGGGTCTTGATTGATTTTGGCAGCAACCAATGTGATAGTGCTGAGGATTCCCTGTATGACCCCGCCATCAAATCCACCCTGGTCTGATGCCTGACTATTCTAACAGATGACATCATGTCTGTCTTGTACTACAAGCTATCAATAGTTTTTGATGATTTCAGCAAGCAAGGAAGAGCCGCCACCCAAAAAGTGAGAAAGAAGGTCAAGAAGGGGACTTTCATTGGTGCATTTCTGGTTGTTTCAGCCAAGGGTTTTATCTATTATTGAACAAACCCAGATTTTACCAATGGCTCTATATACAGCCACATCTTCAGTGGATTACTCAACTCCTGGGATGATTTGAATTCCAAGTGCTGGGTTTTCTTGAGCCATCAGATGGAGGGAAGCTCCACTGCCATTGAGGCCATCCATGTAAGAGAGGGGGGCTAGACTAACAAAGTCTGGTCCCCATCCTGGTGGGATCAACCACTAGGATGCCATCCAGTACAAGACTGGAATAGCTGCTTGAAGGGGCCTCCCAAAGGAGAGTGGCTGAGAAAAGAGAGGGAACTAGGCATCTATGTCAGGTATTCTTTCCCTGACTACTTGAATCTTGTTGATAACCTTGGAAAAAAACAAAGTCTCAAATCAACACCTGAACAAAGATTTAAAAGGCATCCAGTCAAAAACACAACACAACAGTCTTAACCTTACTAATTTGTATTAGGAAGCCTTGTGGAACTGGATTTGAACCCAGGATGCTTCTAAGGAGTGTATTGTTAGCTTTGGATCAACACCAACCTTTAATTTACCTTTTTATTACCTTGTTATTCAGTTGGTTTTTGCTTTTGAAATATCTTTCAAATTTGAAAGTGTTAATAATAAGCTGGGAAACGTCACTTACCGCTTTGCTTCTGATTGGCTGCTTCCAGCATTTCAATTAACCAGTGACACGCTCTCTCTGCTTTTAGGTCAAGCTCTGTATCCTTCAATACTTGATCTTCTGCCTTCATACCTCTTAATTAGCATAATCATTGTGAGATCTTTCTGGTTCCTCTTACTACACCAGGCTAGTGAGAAAATGATGAAGCAATTATTTAAGTTATACTTAAACAGGTCCTTTTAATGATGGTTTCAGGTAAATAATCTTCATTTCCCAAACTCCTCTCAAAGATTCAGCCAGGTTTTTAAAGCTATATAAGCTCCCAACTTTTCTTCAATTCAAATGTTCCAGTAATAAAGATTATTACTCTTCTAGCTACTCCTCCATTTTTGATAACACTCCTTTTCTGAAGCCATGAGGGGAATTCTTTTCCTATCTTGATTTCTAGCCTACTTCTTGACCAAGGTGTACGCCTTGGAAAACCCAACTCCAACAACAGACTGGTATAATTCCTCCCCAGATGACGCCCACCAGAAGGAATCCCTTGCCAATAGATGGTTCAAATATTCTTCTGGACATTGGGGACGTAAATTCAACTATGGCTGTTTGTTTGCTTCCCCACCCACTGAATCTACTCTAGTTAGACCTTACGCCTCATTTTACCTCTTGACGTATTTGGTGGGCTACTATCTACTTGGGCAATTCAGTTCCATGTTTGGAAGATTTGCCTATCTAGGGCAACTTGGGCATTTTGCAATGGTTACAGTTCCTATTGGCTTGGTTATAGCAGGCTTGAATGTAGGGGCCTTGGCCCATCAGCTGGGAAGTTTATTCCCCGCAAGGTGGGTCCCTGACAATCTAGGACCATAACCAGTGCTCCAGTAAGCAACCACAGAGAGAAATCCCAGGTTGGAGGGATATCTGAGTCCAGCGTGGGGATTTGGTGTAAGGAGGATAGAGAGGGAGCTGAGACTGCTGCAGGGAGAGGGTTAGTCAAATCAGAGAAAGGGGGTTTGTTAGTCCCCAATTTGGCAGAAGGTGAAAACCCCTCAGGATAAGGAACCAACCAAGGCATCTGGGCAAAAGTAGCTAGGATGGCGGGGACCTGGGTGAAGTGACAGAAGGCATTAGAAAGCAGATCAGGAGTAGACCCAGGCAATTGGGAAATCAGGGTAAGTTTGTCCCAAATACCAGGGCTGGTGAACCAAAACAATAAGAAGAGGGGCACCAATACCATCATGACTCCCTTATATAAAAGAGATAACATGGTACCAGAGGGGGTTTTCCATCAAAACTTCTGGGTGGACAGTCTGTGATTACTGGGGAAATATCAAAAACTCAGTCCAAGTTTGGATCCTCTTGGATTGATTCTCAACAGAAAACCACGGGCAGGCGGGAAAACAGGCAGACAAACCAGACAGAAGCGGAAGGGAAGACAGCGGTGGAGTCTGGACAATAACTTTTAAAAAATAAAACTTCAAACACAAAAGGGATTTGCAAAGTCAGGAGTTTTATTCAATAATTAAATTGGTAAGCAAGGGACCTGACGGCCCATGCTTCCATTATATGCAATGGGGGGTGATAAGGCCAGGGTTTTTTCAAAAGGGGTTATCAGAGAGCAATATAAAGGGGAGCCAGTTGAATATTGCTGCCCAATCTTCCCATGGACTGGGCACAAGAAAATAGGGGCAGCAGGACCAGGTGTAGGGTACAGTTAATCAATTGGCTAGGAACTTTCTGGGGACTCAGGGTGCACATTACCCCTAATGCCTTCCTTTGACATCCCAACTGGAGGGCTCCCAAACTCAATTATTTTGGGCCAAGCGACTTCCAGACCAGAGGAATTGCTTGCCTGGAATTCCGCTGACTGTTGGATTTTATACCCAATTTCCCTGGGCTGCAGGTTAGGCACACCCAGTGCCCTGTGGCCCGCGTTTTTCCATTGGCCCGCCAGTTGTCTCAAAACAGGGCAGCACCAGGAAAGCAAACAATCCAGCCAGATTAGGGTCTCCTCCACAGTTTGAGGGGACTCCAGAGAAGAAATTGGGGTTTCAACTGTGAAGTTCAACACAAAGCCTCATCTACCGTGTGGGCCAGGTCCTCCAGGCTTTGGAGGGGTTTTGCCTGCACGCAGGCCGCCTTTTTTGACAGTCTGGGAAAAACATCCTGATTCAGGGCTAATGATGACCCATGGAACTTTAAAATCCAGGGACGCAGGCGCCAGGCCTCTGTGTACCCACCTGGTTATGCTGACATCCATCTGGCTGATGTTGTGTTCTTTAATATTAGAGATATACTCCAGGAGCGTTACCCTCAGGCTTTCAACAACCTCTATCTTGGGGTCCTTGACCACAATTATCACTTTGGTCACCAAATGGTGGCAGACCTGTTTGCCCAAATTGTCTTTCATGTGAATATGGGCAACCAATCATGGAAGGACAAGCGCCTCCCACCCCGTGCCACTGCCACCTATCAACCAATCCAGCCAATGATGGACAAGGAATACCAACAACAGTATATGGTGGCCATCACAAAAAATACTCCTGCCTCTGCCCCTGCCACCACTACCACCCCACCTGCCATCCCCATCCACCCAATCCCAGACCCCCAGGCTAGCACTGCCTCTACGTCTTCCTTCCTGCGCTATTCTGCCTCCTAGGCATCACTCTCCCCCACCCCAATAAACCCCCTGTTGCCAAACATTTTCTATTTATATTATCTTTATTTTGAATTTCAATTGCTCATGTTCTCTTTGTTTATAGTTGGTTTTATTCTTTATGTTCAGCTCATTTCTATAAAATCATATATTTACTATGCCATGTATCTAGATCCAGAACACAGTTATTTTTAGTATCTAAACACGGTTCCTCGCAAAAATAAAAATAATGATTTGGTGATCAGATAAATAAAAATTGTAAAATTATAAGTATATTGATTTTAGATAAAGCTGTTACTGATCCAGATTCAAAACCTTAATGATAAACTTTAAGCCAATCAAGAGCCAAGTGATAAAGTGATTGTTGTGACATAAAGGGTTATTCAATAATTGTTTGATGTATGTGCACTAATTAATCTGATTGGCTGGATGTTTTGCCATTGTGTGCCATTGCCGCTGTGGCAAGTTGTTGGTGGACTAGTGTTAACCCAGTAGCTGATTGGGCACTAGTCCATCAACAACTTGCCACAGCAGCAATGGCATACAATGGCAAAAAATCCTGCCAATCATATTAATTAGTGCACATGCATCAAAGAATTATTGAATGACCCTTTATGTCACAACAATCACTTTATCACTTGGCTCCTGATTGGCTTAAAGTTTATCATTAAGGTTTTGAATTTGGATCAGCAACAACTTTATCTAAACACAATATACTTATAATTTTCCTATTTTTATTTAGCTGATCACCAAATCATTGTTAATATTTTAACAAGGGGCTGTGTAAAGTGCCAAAAATAATATGGCAATTATGGAAGCAATGCCAACACAAAGCAAATAGCACATATTGCAATAAGTGTAAAACAAATACACAATGGGTAAAAAGATGGGATAATTTAGTAAATGGGAAAACAAACAGGGATAAACAAAGAGGCAATAGTATCAGAATAACACAGATTTTATTGGGGTGAAAGCTATGAAAACTTATATAAAGGTTAGTAAAAAAATAATGAGAGAACTTGAGAAGTTATTGAAGGACCTTGACTCGCAATTGCTGAAATTAGGGAAACTGACCACAAGGTTAAAGCAAAGGTGAAGTCCACTGTCCTAACAGGCAAGAAAATTGACAAGGTTTCTGCAAAGACCTTGATGGCCAAGATGCCAGACACATCCAAGAAGACAATTGAGTGCCAAGTCAATATTCAGAAGACTGTTGTGAAAGGCCTTCAGTTCAAGACCTTTGCCTTCTCTGTGCCGTCTTTCTGGGGAAATGACCCCAAGATCTATGCACATCTCAAGCCAGAAAAGCGCGCCAGAATAGAGGATACTGAATTACTGGCACAATTGCTTGCTCCAAGAATGGCCAAGCCTTCCAAAGCTACCAGCAAAGAGCAAACAGAAAAAGGTAAACTAAAAAAGAAAACTGATAAAAATTCAAAAAACTTACCTGTTTTTTAGAACAAATCAACAGCAATTTACACCTGGTCCTGGTCCCTTTTGCCCCTGCCACCTTTTACGCCAACTATGCCAAACACATGGCCAAACAGCTGCTTCTGCTGCCCCCTGTTTTTTGAAATCTGGAGGACTAAATACACAAGACTTTTCCAATGTTTCAGGATGCATTAGTGGGCTGACGCATGGCAAGGGGCATCTAAGTGGGAAGTTACTGGCTACAAGGATGCCCAGTTGGTCCGCCTTGACCCAGTGGTCCTCAGTGGAGTTTACTGTATAAACTTCTTTGAGTTTGTTTGGGAAGTCCTGGAGACGCTCTCATTTAAGAACATACTAGAGATAGACCAGACAAAATTGGCTGCTTTCTTCTGCTTCCCAATGGAGCACATACTCTCTTACCTGATGGAGAACTTCAGGCACACAGTGGGAAAATTGGCTGTTGCAGACAGAACAGCCGTCAAGAAAACAAAATCCTCCTGGAAGACTTTGGGCTGTCCTAGAGTGCTAATAAGATAGGGCACCCTACAGCAATAAATCTCACTTTTTCAAAGACAAAGCATGAGAAGAAAATCAATGCAGTGTTTAACAAAAACTGTGTGAGTTTACAGAAGCCTTTTCTGGGCAAAGGCTTCACCTTGTTGTTTACCTGGGGCTCCTTTTTTACTTTGGGATGAGGGCCAACATTGAGTACCTGGACAGGGTCCTTCTTAGTATTGACAGGGCCAGGCTCTCCCTGGATGGGAAGAAGGTCCCCCAGGATACAACTTGGTGGACCATGTCATCCAGGACGCCCTGGTCCTGGCTGGTGTTTTCAGGACTGCAGTCCTGCCTAAAAAAGCTGCTGCTTCACTCCCATCTCACCATCCTCCCTTTTACTAGAAGGCAGTAATATTTTAACCAGAGTGTCTCCACTGTTCATGGTGTGGCAGTGGAGGTTGTGCGCCACCTCCATTGCCAGGTGGATACATACCAAAGAACCCAATACAGGCGCTCCTAAAATATTCTCTATACCAATAAATATATTTACCCTTTAGATTATTTTTATTATAGTTAATAATTTTATAAAATAATATTTTAGCAAACATTACTTACAAAATAAATTCCAGGGAAGGTTTTAATAAAAGCATATAATATATGTCAATAAAATCTACTTCTAATTTGTATGATTTACATTTATTTTTTTTAGTTTGCTTTTTATAATTATTTGCCAAAAATGATATTGATGTGTTTGCTTAATCCATTATCAAGCGTTTGGGATACCCTTGGATGCAATAATAAAAATTATTATGAATAAATAAATTACTAACCTTCATTGATGGTGATGCTGAATGTGATTGCAGGCTTGGAAACATCTAAATATAAAATGTTAGTTAATGAATCTTGATTAGTAAATTAGAGGATATATAAAAAAGTGGGATAAGCTAAGCCTTTAATTGATTGGCTGATTTGCAAGGCACGCGGGGATAAACAAATCAGTGTGGCCAAATTCTATGGCCACAATCTCAGCTGGGAGGGTATGGATCCCGGCCTGCAGCAAATCAAAAAGGTCCTCTGTCCCAGTTGGGGTTCCTTGCTTGACAACTTGCTTGAGCCAACCATAGGCTTCCTCAATGGGATTTAGGAAGGGCAAATAAGCGGTGAGGAAGAGAAGGCGCATATTTGCCGTGGCCAATTGCTGGGGGCCCACTGCAATGCTTGTGTCAATTGATGGAAATTTTTCAAGAATATCCGCCACCTTGTGGAGACCAACGTTGTCCAGCACAATTACATTGGTGAAGCCCGGGCTTGTGCGCCTCAGGTGCTCCTGGACCAATTGGGGGAATGATAGGAAGGTCCAGCTATTGTGAGATCCCAATATCATTTGGTAGAGCTCAACCCCCTTTAGACCAAGGAGAGCCACCATTGAATAGGCTGTGGCGCGGACTGCAGCACGCCAAGCTATCCTGTCATTGGAGCCTCTGGGGACATACCCATACTCATTGCGCATTGGCAAGGCAAATGCTGATTTGTTGATGTAGTAAAATTTGACTGTCCCCTTGGCTTTTAGGGCAATATACGCCCCTGTGTATTTTCTCCAGGTCTCAATATTGGCTGGGCTGTTCCAATTGTATGGGGATACCCCAAGTTTTTCCAGGAAAAACGCATTCCCTTGACCAAATGATAATAGAAGGAAATTGAGGCCTCAACCCCAAAAGCGGACTTGACCATGGCCTGTATATTTGTCAGTTCAAGATGGCAATCTTGGGCTATCCATTGGCGGATTGCCCATTTGTGCTCCTTTGTGAGCATGTTTGACACGCGCAAGGATTTCTCCGCGGCAAGGACTCAACCCGTGTTGAGGAACTTGTTGAAGGTCTTTGAGGCATACTTGGGATCCACCCTGACAATGGCTGCGGCTGCCTTGTAATTGCCTGATTCACTCATTAGATTAAGCAGGATGATGCATTTGATGTCGGGGATGCACTTGTGGGCGGGCTTTTTAGCGGTGGGGATTGACTCATCAGCATTGGGCAAGGCACAGGGCATAGGCACCTTGTTGTAGAAGGCTGCAACTTTCTTGCGCACCAGTTGTTCCTCATCAGTTTGAAAGAACTCGGGCTCCTCCTTGTCCTCCTGATTGCCATCGCTTATGTATGGCTCATAGCTAGTATCAAGTACAGGCTTCACCTTCTCCAGCATGGCTGACAGGACTGACTCTTGCTGGTACACAGCGTCAAACACATACAAAGTAAGTTCTACCTCCTTGTTTCTAACCATTTTGGTAGTGGTGACCTTGGTTGGCTTCTGGATCAGCTTTGGGACCCAAGGGTTTATGCTCTGCACCCTAGCAGCTTGTGCTCCTTGAACTGGATGTGTCAGTGCAGCGTCACTATCAAACTCTACTCTCCTGTCTCCTTCCTGAGTAGGCATTTGTGTTGCACTAACTCTGCTCTTTGACCTGCGGGGCCAAGCACAACTGCAGTGCGCAGCAGGTGCATTGCTTCTCTGTTGTTGTGTTCCTTTCATTATGAGAATTTGATAAAATATTAAATAAGTTTAAATTAAGTTATACACTGGCTTTTAATTTTTGCTTTTATCTGAATATGGTTATTTAATTAGAGTTTTCCCCACCCAATATCCGGAATATAGATTTTTTATTTCTTAATTAGTTGTTTTTGGTTTTAAAACACCCATTTTATAATACCCAAAATAATTCTCACCCTTTTTCCTGGATTTTATACCAAATTAAGCACCCAACACTATATTTTTAAAATTTATGTTTCAGATCTTGTGTCTTTTTTTAGATACCTTAGTATCATTCTTGACTACAATACATTGCACACAACAATTGAGTGTTTTGTTACATATTGAGTTACTATTGTGTCTTGTTTTTGGATTGAGTTTTGACTCACTGCACTCAGGTGTATTTTGCCACCAATTTACATAGTAAACATGTAACTGTAAAAATCAACTCACACCATTTTGCTTGTTAATCCATGTATTTTGGTTTGTATTTTGAATAGTTTTGTTTAGCACATGAGCAATGTGTTGCTGTGTTGACCCATTTTATCCATTAACACCAAAAATCCCTTTTAACAGAGTTTATATTTTATCCTGATAGTTGGAATTTGTTTACTGTAAATTCAGAACCTGAACGTAAAAATGTGGGATTGTCAAATCCTTGGTCCAAATTTTGAGTCACTTTTGAGGGATAGCCTTTTTTAATTAAATTGATTTTTTTGAGTATTTATTTGAATTTTTAAAAATGCGGGAACTCATAGACACTTTGCAAAGTTCAAGTTGAGCTGCATATTTCTAATGGACAAAATGAATTAACTGGAATCAGATTTGAAGCGTTCAAATCCATCAACCATTTCCATTAAGTTTACTATGTTTTTTGGAATTGCGGGATTGTCAAATCCAGGAACCAAATTTCAAATTGCTTTTGAATGCCACTAGTAAACTCAAATAATAATTGCGGGAACTGGAATCCAAATTGAATGTACAGTAAGTAACTAGGACAAATCAACCCAAATCAAGAAGCTCCACTCTGGATAAAATCAAATGAAAAATCCAATCTAAACACCCATTTTTAGACATGAAATTAAGTGAAATAAAAAGTTATCTAAACTGGAAATGATGCAATATTCTGCACTTTAAATCACTAAAATAGCGACCATAAAACCATATATTCATTTATGAGCTACTCTCCTGATGACGCAGAAATTTTTAAAGTTTTTTGGCCCCTGGCTACGCCGGGGGCCAACAAAACTTCTTTTCAAGGAAGGAGGGGGAAAGATAAACCATTAGTTTACTAACTATGTATTCATGTATTGCTATTAAGGATACTTGATTACAGTAGATTTCATAAGACACTAATAATAAAGTAGAATTATATATTAAAATCAATCTTATCGCATTGTCTTTCCTTTGGTGTGTTGATAATGTGTTTGCAATTAATTGGACAGCTTCACCTCCAGTTGCCTTGGCAATAGGAAATCAAGCTGTACAATTAATTGCAAACACATTATCAACACATCAAAGGAAAGACAATGTGATAAGATAGATTGTAATACATAATTCTACTTTATTATTGGCGTCTTCTGAAATCTACTGTAATCAAGAATCTAAATTTTAGCCGTCCTAAAATGGAATAGGGTGATTTTTGAGAATGCCTATGATTCCTAAAAGAATTAGCACAAATCCACCCTATATCCTTTAGCATCCTTTATGAGACACCCATAAATTATATTTATTTCAAATTCACCTCATTTTTGATTTGAAATTTGGTTCTTGGATTTGACAATCCCGCAATTTCAGATTTGTTAATTTTTACATAATGTCCATGATTCAATTGAAATACAGGAAATCTCAAATTGTACATTAAAATCCCGCATTTCTGATTCATGTATCCCGCATTTTTTTGCTGAGTTTTGTCTTTTGTTAGTTGAGTTATCTGCTCATTAGATTCAAAATTTGCCAATTTAAATAAACCAAAAAAAATCAAAATAAATGGTTGATTTTATTAAATATTTTATTTTTTACTCAGCTGAGTTGCCCGCAAAAGTGATTTGAAATTTGGACCAAGGATTTGACAATCCCGCATTTTTACGTTCAGGTTTTGAATTTATAGTAAATCTGAAATCATTTTTGTTTAAATCTGAGGTATTTTTGGTTGTTGCCATAGCTTTTAAAACTACTGTAAGAGTTCATATATCAGGAAACCAACCTGGGGCAGCTAGCCTGTTATTTTCAGGGATTAGGTAGGCTGTGGATGGGCAGGCAAAGCCCATCATAAGATTGGTGCTAACTTAAATAGGTATGACATGGACTTTTCAACCCAAGACCACGGGCCAGAAGCCATGATGATAGTGACAATTATCCCCAAAAGGGTGATATAAAATATTGCAAACAGTTTATTGGAATGGTCTTGGGGAAGTTTGGAGTCATATTTGGGCATTAGTTTGGGGGTGAGAGGCAGCTTCATGTCCAGTTGGTAGACATGGAGGAAGTTGTACTTATCTTTAAACAGTCAGTGTTCAGTAATGAACCAAGGATTCTGTGAGAGAGGGGGGCTAAACTAACTAAGTTTGGCTCCCATACTGGAGGAAGGATCCACCAGGACACCATCCAGTGTAAGACTTGGATGTCTGCTCAAAATGGCGTCCACAAGGAGGACGCGGCAGAAAATCAGGGGAAGTAGGAATCCAAGCCCATCAGAATCATCCCGCCAAGCAACCACAAAGTACACTTGGGAGCGGGCTCTTGGATGCCTAGACCTTCCTCTGGGTCTCAAGCAACTGAGTCCTCAGAGGGGAGAGGCATTAGGGGAGCTAAGCTTGGGGAAATTGAGGGGACTGGATTGAGGACAGACAGCTCAAGGTTGTCACAAGTGAGGCTTCTCACAACGTTCTTACTGGTAGCCAGAATATCCTGGGCGCACCCAGGTATATCCTCAAACATGTGCATAAATGGGGTAGGGCCACTCCCCACCTGGTGAAATGAATATGTAATATGACTCCAAAGATTGGGTGAGGTAGTCCATATAATCACCAAGACAGGTGTCAGGATAAAGACTACAAACTTCACTCAAGAGACCAGCATTTGGAGCAGATGGAAAACCAAACTTGATGCTTTTATAACTTATCTGAAACAGAAGGAAAACCAAAGGAAAAGTTAGCAACTTTTGAACCAGAAAGAAACAAAAATTTCAGCTTGAAGATTTTTGGAAAGGAGAGAAAACCAAGGAACAGTTTGCTGCTTTTTGAATTGGAAACTGGTGGTCTGAGAGAGGCGACAACCACAGGATATACACTTTCAATAAGAGCAAGAGGTGCTAATTGGAGTGTATATGAAGCCAGAAGATAATGAAGCAAATGATAAGTGAAATCAAACTTAAACTAAGTATTCATATGAATTATAACACTAATATTTAAAGTCAAAACTAGATTTTCAAAAGTTGAAGAGGTAAGTGGGTTGATTAACACTAACTTTAACTCTAGGCACTTTGAAAGCAACGCCAGGAGCCAGGGAAAGGAGGCAAAGGTAAGGAATGACAAAGTGAATAATAGCAAGGCTAGGAAACAATAAAGGGCCATAAAAATCCAGGTGTCCAAAAAACCAAGTTTTTAAAAGTATAAACTTTAATCTGATAAAATGAGCAAGCAGGGACCAATAGTCCCCTGTCTTGCTTTAAGGAAACCAATTTGAATTTGGAAGTCAGCTGACCTCAGACAGTCATTTGATTAGTAGGATAGAATTTTAGCCAGTAATTTCAGGGAGCTTAGATGGTTTCTCATCAATTTCTGACCCAACCTTGGATTGGCTAGCGCCTAAAGAACACTTCAGGATGTATTTAATTCCAGTTGAAATGGATTTTGTTGAAGTAACCAAAGTGCAACCTGATTGTTTGGACTTAATTAATTTTAAATGCAGATGATCCCAGACCAAAAAATAGTCCAAATTAATCAGAGATTCCTCCCAAATGGGAACTGAGTTCAGAGCGTCAACGTTTACCACCTGGGAAGGATATGCTAACACAAATCTCTCATCAATTGTGTGGGCTAAACCCTCAAGGAAATTAAGGGGCTTGGCTGGCTTCTGAGCAGATTTTTTTGTGCAAAACAGGGAGATTGTCCTATCCAAGGCTAAAGGGGGGTGACTTTACATATTCTTTCTGTTAAATCTGGTCAACTCTTTGGTTTGGGCCAAGGGATTGTGTGCTAGTATATTGTCAGAGGTAAATTGTCTATATTCAGTTTTTAAAGGATACTCTGTGAAGTGGATAAGACCAAAAAGGGCACCTGGGGGACATAAACTTGTGGGAAGCAGGGTAGAAAGACAGAAGGATTGGAGTTGAATTAGAAGATAGCTAAAATAAAATACAGCAATATTTGAAGAAAACCAATATCTCATAATCTTAATTCAAAAACAGTAATAAAGTCTGGCACATGGTCTAGGAGTTCATATAGTACCTCACTACCAGACTTTACATCTACTACAGGGGATTTGTCATAAGATCAGGAAATAAGAATTTGGCTGGGCAGGACTCTCACGTCTGAGGACAGCAAAATGGCACAGGTGTAGGGCAGGCTCTCATAGGCTGATTTATCTAGATGTATATTACAACCCTTCTGTTCTTGATAATCATTCCCAGGGATAGCTTGTAGGTCACTGTCTCTCTGGAGGTATCCTTATTGGCTACCAGAGTAGACTTCAGGTTTATTAAGCCAATAGTGGGTGTTCCTTTGCCTCCATTAGACAATTTAAGGTTTCTGTCCTTAGGTGCAAGAATTGGCACTTCTACACTGGTTTTTCCATCTTCCATATCATATGTGGCTTAAATCAGAGATGATTTAATCCAAAAAAGCACAGGTGTCTGGCCCCCTGGTCCTCAGGGCTGGTAGCTTTCAGGCAGTCTTGGCCAGGGTTCAAAACCTGTTCCAACCCTTGGTTTTCAAGAGGGGATAAAATGACATTCCTGACATTATAGTTTTAATTTTAGTTTTAGTTCTTTTTTACTTTTTACAAGGTTTTTTATAAAACAACCCTAAAATTATCTCATATTAATTTATCAACTATGTAAAAAAACCTATCTGTTCTTTTTTAAAAAAAGATTCAAAAATTATCATATTTTAATTATTTAAATACTTTTTAAAAAACATAAGATTTTAGGTAACAATTTTATTTTCAACAAAACTCATCATACCAGTATTTTTATCATGTGGTTATATTGATTTTTTTAGAATGATGCCATTTTTTATTAATCAGGTTTTAATAAATAATGGTATCTGAAATAATATTGTTTCTAGTTTTTAATACAGTTTAATTTATCTATAAGTATAAAATGCTTAATTAAATATAGGTTTTTATATAATAAAGATTAAATAAGATTTATTTTGATAAAAATGATGTAATTGGTTAAATTTATTGATAGGTAAATTAAACAAAATTTTAAAGTGCAAAGTGGCACAGTCAATAGGAAACAGATTAATCTTTAAAATGATGACCCATTTACCTCTATTAGGCATCCAATCTTTATTTGACTAATACTAAATCCTTGCCTGTAAAAAAGCTCATCATGTGGATCATCACACCCACAAATTTTCAAATTTCTTTATCCACTAGAACAACAACAACTCTGCATGATTTCCTTTAAACAACCACACAAAAAACCATACCAGCCAATTTAAGGTTTGATGCTTGAAAACATGGTCCAAAGACTAGCAAGCAAGAGGGATAGCCATTAGATTGTGTCAGGATTTTGGGATATTGACTAATTAAAAAATTTGACAAAATAATGCAGGCCAGCAGTTATTTACTCTTAGTAATGGTTTCAACAAAATAATGTGGGCCACAAGTGTTTGGAATTAATGATCAAATCATATCCTGGCATCAACAAATTCATGCATATCAATTAATGAATGTAACATGCATTTACTGCTCATTAATTAGTTCCCTTCATCAAGCACATCAATATGCACTTCATAATAATTACTATTCTAAACTTAAATTGTATCCTATAATAAGAGGGCTGTCATAAGAACCAACATCTGCATTATGTCTAGCAGAGTCCAACATGGACTGGGCCACCGGGCCAAACATCTAAGATAAAAGGTCCTGAGACTATTGTATTAGAGTAGCTCTGATTAGTGTAACAATCATCTTGTGAACTAGTAGCCAACCGCTGGCTAGCTAGCCCTAGATAGTGGCCCAGGCAGGCAGCTGAAAAGAGATTCAGCTGTGTGGCGTGTCTAGAACAAACACAGTAAGCCGAGGAAGTTGTCAAGTTAACCTTCCATTAAAACTACCCCAAAAATGATGGGCCTCCTGCTGTGCAGACCTAATGCTACTTCAGTCTCTTCCTAGCGTTGTGAGCTAACTTAGATAAAATGCAGGCAGGCGGGCTGCCTTAAAGCCAGTCCATTAGAATAAAAGACTAATGATTCTGTATTGACTTAATGATTGATCCAAATCCTATTTCCTTAATGAAATCCTATCTTAGGCTTTAAGTGGAGATCAAAAGATGATACTTTTGTCATACAGTATAATTATCTATAGTAAAATATAGAGACACATATGAACCTTTATCCAGAATTAGGAAGAACTGTCCCAAATCCTTTGGGCCTTGGGCCCTGTTAGACTTGCTACTTTTGATGACAACAAAATATTCTGGGCCAAAGGTTCCGCCAAAGTCACAGGTTCTCTGTACTTCAATAATGTTAGAAGACTTAGTATATCATCTGGTGAATGATAATACCACAGTCTGTAGATTTTCTGACAGATTGGTTGATCAGAATATTTTTTGAGCTCTGAAAAACCAAGCATGATGGCACAGCCTAGAAATCTTAACTTATTTCAGTGAAACACAAATTCCAAGGTTTTATACTTGACTTTGCCACAAACACACACATAAAATCGGCCACACAAACAGGAATTAAACTAAGCCATAATAAATCCAGGTAGACATTCCACTGGGCATACAGCCTTGGAAATTTGTGGCCCAGTTTGTTTCAGGATCATCAAAGCCCAATCCAGAAATTGAAGGCTCAATAATCAATTATTTGTATGAGCCATGTATCTCATCAAAAATGGGGTAATAGCTCAAGTCAATTAACCCCTCTCCACCCTTCCCACTCAAGGTTTTCCTCAAGTGCTGTTTATTTCTTTGCCCCCCTCCATTTTTTATTTTTAATTGGATTTTTTTCAATGATTCCTATGATTTTCATGGATTGCTAGACTGTTTCAGCAATTTATAGCTAGCTTGAAAAAATGAACTTCAAAATGGTAAATACACTATCTACCTTTGTTGTGTTAATTTATAAAGCATTCAAGTAACACATTAGGAAGTGTATAGCTTTATACTTGGATAACATCATAGTATTCAGAAGGGACCAAGAGAAATACTTTCAACATATTTGAGCTATCTTTACAAGGCTATTTAAAAACTAACTTAAGTCCAAACTCTCAAAGTGCAAGTTTTTCATAAAGAGTTAATTTTCCTAGGACACATCATCTTGGCAGACATAATCAAACCCAACCCTGTCAAAGTGAGTGCTATTACTAATATGGGCTTAGTAAAAACCATTCTGGGAATGGTTTCATATATAATCAAGTCCATATTCAACTTTGGGGAGCTTATTGCTTTGTTTAAAGAATTGCTAAACACTAATCAGAAGTTTGACTGGACCCCAGTGAGAGATCAAGCTTTCAAGCGGCTCAGATAAAGCTTAATCACTGCCCCCAATCCAACAGATTCTCAATTGCAACTGACAGTGCCAACTATGACCTAACACTTGTGACAGGGAAGTAGGAGGTGTACTTTGCGTAGAAACAGAGGACAACATCTTTGGTCCTGTAGCATATAAGCCACACAAAATCAAAGATACAGAAAAATGATACCCCATCCATTATAAGGAATTAGATACTATTGCCCAATATTCAAAAAATGGTTCTGCTACTTTAAAGGAGCCATATTCCCCTTTCAATTACTCATAGATCATAAATCATTACAATACTTTAATCTCCAGTCACAACTGACTTAGTATTAGACAGGTTGAGTCAAACACCTTTCCTCTTACCAGCTTCACATTGGATTTGAATCTGAGCAGGGATTGGTCACAGCTGAAGCCCTTTTTCAGCTATATGTTGAATCCATCACTGGGGACAACAGGCTAGACCCTGAATGGCCCCTGATGTACCAGAGTCCTGAGAGCACATTTTACAAAGGCCTCAACTCAACCACTACCTCAAAATTAAAAGACAAAAATAGTTGGTTTGCAACTGATGCTAGAAACATCTGCTTAAGGTCATAGACAGGAGTAAAGATGTCACTTGTTTCCATCACACAATAAGGGGACATCATCCTACACTACCATCATAGGTCAAGGCATATTTTTAGGAATAACTGGGTTTAAATCATGAAACCATGGACTGGTGACTGTGCATGTGCCAAGATATACTAGACCTTCCTGAAGCCTGTGTACCATTCAAGAAAGAAAAATCAAAGTCTGCCCCTCCTAATTCAGTGCTACCTTTGGAGGCTATGAAGCCTTTTAAGCAGTGGACCCTGTAAATTTTATGACCCTTCCCAAAGACAATATGGGTAAGGAATGCATTGTAGACGCCATTGACTATTTTATCTGCTAGCCTATGGCCTGACCAACCACTAAATGTACTGTCACTACTATGACCCACTTTATTGAGGAAAAAAATAGCTTGGTTTGGCTTCCTCAAACAGCTTATCAAAGATGATAGGCTAGAGCTTGTGGTGGATATAATGAAGGCTTATTGCGCCAGGAACAATAACAGGTGGGTAATGATTGCACTGTACCATCCATAATCTAATGGGGAGGTTGAACACCTCAATAGAATTCCTAGTACAGCTATTATCCAAAATATTTCAAGAGAATCCTAGCACTTCCTGGACAGAAAATTTTATAAATGCTCTAATTATCCTAAAAGCTATAACTAAGCATGCACCAGGTTCAGAACTATTACCCTGGCATTTGAGACCCTGGATGTGTTTATATCAGATTAGAGCCATGATTTTTAAACATCAACATATGTTATGGTGGAAAAAGCCTGTATAAAAAGTAAAAACTGAGGAAGCCAAAACACTGGGAGGTTAAGAAATCAGTTCTCTCAAAATGAGTAGCTTGGAAGAGAGAAAACAGAAATTGGAAAACCTATTAGTAAGAAGGAGTGCAAAATTTGGGAGCCATGAGATAACAGAACTATAGGTGGGGATCATCTTGGTACACAGTAATTACTCAATCAACAGGGGTCTTGGATACTAAATTAACAACTGGGGACAACCACCCCCAGTGAAAATCCATACAGTAGTTTTAAAAGCTATGGCAACAACCAAAATGAACTCAGATTTAAACAAAATCATTTCAGATTTAAACAAAATCCAAGTTGCACGAGATTCAGGATTCAAATAATTTAAATATTGTTGGTTAATAAATGAAATGTCAAACCAAAAACAAAATTTCACTTGCCCATTATACAAAATTATATCAAACATCAAGCGGTGTAGTTCAACCCACAAACAAAATGAACTGACACAACAAGTGAAATGGATGGATGCTATTCCAGAGTATATTATAATCCAATCAGGATTCATATGAGACACCAACAGAAGGACCAAAATGAAACAAAATCTGAGTACTCTAGAAGCAAGATTACACAAACACAAAACAAAATGAACTCACACAAGATGTGTAGTATGAGCAGCCTAAAATAGAAAAATAACAGTTTAACAGCCAATCAACAGCTATCCAATTTAGAAACAGAGGCATTTTATTCATTTTCATGGCTCCAGATTTGTATGGAATGGTTTTGAGAACCTTCCAAATATGGACTCAAGATTACAATAAAAATAAATCATTAATTTTTAAAATTTCTACTTTTAGTGATTTTATCCTAGGTTTTAGTTCAAGATGGTTTTCAACAGCAACATTTTCAACCGCGCCAGCAGCCAAGCCAGCAGCAGTCAAGCCAGCTTCAATGGAGGCAAGGCTCAGAACGTGGAGGCACCTGTTTACACCCAAGCCTTTGAGGCGGGTAACAAGGAAGCTGACCTGTTACTGTCCCCCGACCCATATGGCTTTGACTTGTTTGAGAGTCACTTTGCGTCTAGTGCTGCCCCTGCTCCCACACCCACCCCTGCACAAGCTGCCCACCAACCAACCAATCAGGATGGCAACCTCAATTTGGAACAACTTCCTGCCATTGCCCAACCTGCCCCTCCCTCAGCCAATCAGG
This sequence comes from Entomophthora muscae, assembly GCA_014839935.2. NCBI lineage: Eukaryota > Fungi > Entomophthoromycota > Entomophthoromycetes > Entomophthorales > Entomophthoraceae > Entomophthora > Entomophthora muscae. Next base: position 33,719 of record QTSX02004464.1, on the reverse strand, counting down.
CTTCAGCTCCCCCTGCCCAGCGCCCCAAGCAACAAATCATCACCGCCCAAATTCTTCAGGAAATTGTGGCTCTCAACCTGCAGGGTCTGTCCTGGGATCAGATTGCTGACCAATTGCAATTTACCCAAGCTACTGTCATGCAGGAATTCAACAGCATGATGAACAGAGGGAATTGGATTGGGGCGGCCAAGAAGCCCAAGAAGGCCCAAGAGTCCCAGATAACTGAGGCATACCCAATCATGCTCGACCTCCTCCAGCGGGACCCCAAGCTTCCCTTGACCCAGGTCTGGAAGCAACTTGCTCACCATGGCATTTGGGTGTCTGAGCGCATGGTGCAGCTCTGGATGCACGGAAAGGTGGCTTCAATTAGGGTTCTTACAAATTTTGCCGGCAACCAATGGGATGGCGCTGAGGATTCCCCATATGACAACGCAATTGAATCAACCCTGGTCCGTTGCTTGACTAGTCTGTCAGATGATGTCATTTTCATCTCCTACTACAAGCTATTGTTAGCTTTTGATGACTTTGGTGAGCAAGGAAGAGCTGCCACTCAAAAAGGAAGGAAGAAGGTCAAGAAGGGGACGTTTATTGGTGCATTTCTGGCTGTGTCAGCCAAGGGTTTTGTCTATTATTGGACAAACCCTGATTTCATCAATGGGTACTTGTACAGCCACATCCTCAGTGGATTGCTTGACTCCTGGGATGGCTCAAATTCCAAATACCGGGTTTTCTTGAGCCACCAGATGGAGGGAAGCTCCACTGCCCTTGAGGCCATCCAGGGACGCGGGCACCAGGCCTCAGTCTACCCTGCCAGCCATGCCAACGTCCATCTGGGAGATGTTGTCTTCTTTAACATGGGATCCACATTACGGGAGCGCCGCCCTCAGGCTTTCAACGACCTCTATCTTGGGGTCCTTGATCACAATTTTCTCTTTGGTTGCCAAATGGTGGCTGACTTGTTTGCGCAAATGGTTTTCCATGTGAACATGGGCAGCCAATCACGTAAGGATAAGCGCCTTCCACCTTGGGCCACTGCCACTTACCAGCCCATCCAGCCAATGACCAATGAGGAGTACAACAAGCGGTATATGGCGGCCATCACGCAAAATCCTCCTGCCTCCACCCCCACCACCAACACCCCTAACCCGCAAGCCCAACCCACCCAATCCCAGACCCCCCAGGCCAGCACTGCCTCTACGTCTTCCTTCCTGTGTTATTCTGCCTCCTAGGCATCACTCCCCCCTGCCTCAATAAACCCCCTGTCACCAAACATTTTATATTTATATTATCTTTATTTTGAATTTCAATTGTTCATGTTCTCTTTGTTTATAGTTGGTTTTATTCTTTATGTTCAGCTTATTTCTATAAAATCATATATTTACTATGGTGTGTATCTAGATCCAGAACACAGTTATTTTTAGCACCAAACCATAGCCCCTTGTGAAAACATTAACAACAATTTGGTGATCAGCTAAAATTGAATTAGAAAATTATAGTGTTAACTGTTTTTAGATAAAGTTGTTACTGATCCAAATTCAAAACCTTAATGATAAACTTTAAGCCAATCAGGAGCCAAGTGATAAAGTGATTGTTGTGACATAAAGGGTCATTCAATAATTCTTTGATGCATGTGCGCTAATGAGTATGATTGGCTGGATGTTTTGCCATTGTATGCCATTGCTGCTGTGGCAAGTTGCTGATGGACTAGTGCCCAATCAGCCGCTGAGTTAACACTAGTCCATCAACAACTTGGCACAGCGGCAATGGCATACAATGGCAAAACATCCAGCCAATCATATTAATTAGCACACATGCATCAAAGAATTATTGAATGACCCTTTATGTCACAACAATCACTTTATCACTTGGCTCATGATTGGCTTAAAGTTTATCATTAAGGTTTTGAATTTGGATCAGTAACAACTTTATCTAAAAACAGTTGACACTATAATTTTCTAATTCAATTTTAGCTGATCACCAAATTGTTGTTAATGTTTTCACAAGGGGCTGTGTCAAGCACCAAAAATAATATGGTAACCAGGGAAACAATGCCACACAAAGCAAACAACACATATTGAGATGTATGTAAAACATATACAAAATGGGTAAAAATATGGGATAATGTAGTAAATGGGAAAACAAAAAGGAATAAACAAAGAGGCAATTGTATCAAAATAACATTTAGTTTATTGGGGTGAAAGCTATAAAAACATATAAAAAGGTTAGTAAAAAATCAATGAGCAAATTGGAAAAACTTCTAAAAGACCTTGACTTGGCAATTGCCAAAATCAAAGAAATTGACTGCAAGGTCAAGGAAAAGGTGAAGTCTGCTGTCCTTGAAGGGGACAAAATTGAAAAGGTGTCTGCCAAGTCACTCAAGACCAAAATACCGGACACACCTGAGAAGACAATAGAGCGCCTACTCAACATCCAGAAGACAGTTGTGGATGGCTTATAATTCAAGTCCTACGCCCTTTCTGTGCCGTCTGTCTGGACGGACGACCCTGAGATTTATGTACATCTCAAACCCGCCAAGAGGGCCTGCAAGGAGGACACTGAGATGCCCGCACAGCTGCTTGCGCCAAGGATGGCAAAGCCTGCCAAAGCCGCCGGCAAAGAAGAAACCCAAGAAGGTAACCTAAGAAAATAAATTTAATAAAAATTCATAAATACTTACCTTTTTTAGAAGATGTTGGTGGTAAACTCCGCTGGGTCCTGGTTCCTTTTGTCCCCCCCACCTTCTACTCAAAGTTTGCCACTCACATGGCAAAGCAGCTTTTCCTGTCCCCCCTGTCTTGCAGGAGCTCAAAGATAGGATTCACAGTGCATTCCCAATGTCCAGGGAGGTATTGGCTGGGCTAACACATGAAGAGGGGGCATCTGAGTGGGCAGTTACTGCCTACAAGGATGCTCAACTGGTCCGCCTGGACCCAGTGTCCCTCAGTGGAGTTTACTGTGTAAACTCCATTGAGCTTGTTTGGGACGTCCTGGCAACGCTCCCATTCAAGAATATACCGGAGATGGGCCAGGCCCATGCAGCTGCTTGCTTCTGCTTCACAGTTGAGCACACCCTTTCCTACTTGCTGGAGAACTTTGGGCGCGCGGTAGAAAAACTGGCTGTTGTGGATGCAACAGCCGTGAAGAAGACTAAAATCCTCCTGGCGGACTTCAGGCTGGCCTGGAGTGCCGACGAGACGGGGGTCCCAGAAGCCATGGATCTTACCTTTGGAAAAACCAAGCACAAGAAGAAGATCAGCGCAGTCTACAATAAGATGTGTGAGTTCACGGAAGCCTTTGCGGGGCAAAGGCTTCACTTGGTGGTTTACCTGGGGTTCTTGTTTTACTTTGGAATGAGCGCCAGCGTGGAGGACCTGGATGGGGTCCTTCTGGGGATCAACAAGGCCCGGCTTGCACTCAACGGGAAGAAGGTCCCCCTGGATATGACTCAGTGGGCCATGTTATCCAGGACGCCCTGGTCCTGGCTGGAATCTACGGGTTTGCGGCCCCGCCTGAGAAGCTGCTGCTTCACCCCCACCTAACCATTCTGCCTTTCACCAGCAGGCGGGAGTATTTTAACCAGGGTGTATCCACTGTCCACGGTGTGGCAGTGGAGATTGTGCACCACCTTCATTGTGGGGTGGGTACATACTGCCAAACCCATTATAGGTGCTCCTAAAATATTCTCTATACCAATAAATATATTTACCCTTTAGATTATTTTTATTATAGTTAATAATTTTATAAAATAATATTTTAGCAAACATTACTTACAAAATAAATTCCAGGGAAGGTTTTAATAAAAGCATATAATATATGTCAATAAAATCTACTTCTAATTTGTATGATTTACATTTATTTTTTTTAGTTTGCTTTTTATAATTATTTGCCAAAAATGATATTGATGTGTTTGCTTAATCCATTATCAAGCGTTTGGGATACCCTTGGATGCAATAATAAAAATTATTATGAATAAATAAATTACTAACCTTCATTGATGGTGATGCTGAATGTGATTGCAGGCTTGGAAACATCTAAATATAAAATGTTAGTTAATGAATCTTGATTAGTAAATTAGAGGATATATAAAAAAGTGGGATAAGCTAAGCCTTTAATTGATTGGCTGATTTGCAAGGCACGTGGGGATAAACAAATCAGTGTGGCCAAATTCTATGGTCACAATCTCAGCTGGGAGGGTATGGATCCCGGCCTGCAGCAAATCAAAAAGGTCCTCTGTCCCAGTTGGGGTTCCTTGCTTGACAACTTGCTTGAGCCAACCATAGGCTTCCTCAATGGGATTTAGGAAGGGCAAATAAGCGGTGAGGAAGAGAAGGCGCATATTTGCCATGGCCAATTGCTGGGGGCCCACTGCAATGCTTGTGTCAATTGATGGAAATTTTTCAAGAATATCCGCCACCTTGTGGAGACCAACATTGTCCAGCACAATTACATTGGTGAAGCCCGGGCTTGTGCGCCTCAGGTGCTCCTGGACCAATTGGGGGAATGATAGGAAGGTCCAGCTATTGTGAGATCCCAATATCATTTGGTAGAGCTCAACCCCCTTTAGACCAAGGAGAGCCACCATTGAATAGGCTGTGGCGCGGACTGCAGCACGCCAAGCTATCCTGTCATTGGAGCCTCTGGGGACATACCCATACTCATTGCGCATTGGCAAGGCAAATGCTGATTTGTTGATGTAGTAAAATTTGACTGTCCCCTTGGCTTTTAGGGCAATATACGCCCCTGTGTATTTTCTCCAGGTCTCAATATTGGCTGGGCTGTTCCAATTGTATGGGGATACCCCAAGTTTTTCCAGGAAAAACACATTCCCTTGACCAAATGATAATAGAAGGAAATTGAGGCCTCAACCCCAAAAGCGGACTTGACCATGGCCTGTATATTTGTCAGTTCAAGATGGCAATCTTGGGCTATCCATTGGCGGATTGCCCATTTGTGCTCCTTTGTGAGCATGTTTGACACGCGCAAGGATTTCTCTGCGGCAAGGACTCAACCCGTGTTGAGGAACTTGTTGAAGGTCTTTGAGGCATACTTGGGATCCACCCTGACAATGGCTGCGGCTGCCTTGTAATTGCCTGATTCACGCATTAGATTAAGCAGGATGATGTGTTGGATGTCAGGAATGCGCTTCTGAGCAGGCTTTTTAGCAGTGGGGATTGACTCATCAGCATTGGGCAAGGCACAGGGCATAGGCACCTTGTTGTAGAAGGCTGCAACTTTCTTGCGCACCAGTTGTCCCTCATTAGTTTGAAAGAACTCGGGCTCCTTGTTGTCCTCCTGATTGCCATTGCTTATTTATGGCTCATAGCTAGTATCAAGTACAGGCTTCACCTTCTCCAGCATGGCTGACAGGACCGACTCTTGCCAGTACACAGCGTCAAACACATACAAAGTAAGTTCTACCTCCTTGTTTCTAACCATTTTGGTAGTGGTGACCTTGGTTGGCTTCTGGGTCAGCTTTGGGACCCAAGGGTTTATGCTCTGCACCCTAGCAGCTTGTGCTCCTTGAACTGGCTGTGTCAGTGCAGCGTCACTATGGAACTCTCCTCTCCTGTCTCCTCCTTGAGTAGGCACTTGTGTTGTACTAAGTCTATTCTTTGACCCGCAGGGGCAACCGCAACCGCGGCGCACAACGGGTGCATTGGTACTCTGTTGTTGTGTTCCTTTCATTATGAGAATTTGATAAAATACTAAATAAATTTTAATTAAGTTACTCCCTAATTTTAATTTTTGCTTTTATCTGAATATGGATATTTAATTAATATTTTTCCCACCCAATATCCCAATTATAGATTTTTTATTTCTTAATTAGTTGCTTCTGGTTTACAACGCCCATTTTTGAATACCCAAAATAATTCCCACCCTTTTTCCTGGATTTTATGCCAAATATAAGCACCCAACACAATATTTTTAAAATTTATGTTTCAGATCTTGTGTCTTATTTTAGATGCCTTGGTATCATTCTTGATTACAATCCATTGCACAAACTGTGTGAGTGATTTTGTTTGTGGTTTGAGTTCCTATTGTGTTTCGTTTTTGGATTGAGTTTTGACGCACCATGTATGGGTGTATTTTGTCACCAATTCACATAGTAAACATATTTAAACCAAAAGCCAACTCACACCATTTTGTTTGTGAATCCATGTATTTTGGATTTCATTTTGAATGGTTTTGCTTTGCGTGTGAGTACTTTGTTGCTGTGTTGACCCATTTCGCCTATTAGCGCCAAAAATCCCTGTTAACGGAGTGTATATTTTAACCTGCTAGTTGGATTTTGTTTAAATCTGAAATGATTTTGTTTAAATCTGAGTTCATTTCAGTTGTTACCATAGCTTTTAAAACTACTGTTGTAAACTTTTAAGAAAACAGCTATCTTTATTAAGGAAATAAAGCTATCAAGAAACAAGTTTCCTGGGGGAAGTGGGAAGCCTTAAGAGTTACCTGGATGATTTGTAGTGAGCTCTTGATACCCAAAGAGAGGTACTTTAATTGCATCATCAAATTTCAACTCAGATTAGTTTATGACGTCATTAATGGACAAATTTTTGCAGTCAGCAGGACAGATATAATTTTGATAGAACAGGCAAATTAAAATAAATGGTGGTCATAATTTTCTGGGCATAATGGGGGATCATAATTAATTGGTTGTTGACTGCAACACCAGCTAACACCCATTTGTAGTCAATCACTTGACTTAAATCTCATATATCTTTCAAAGGCTTAACTATTCCTGGTTGTTGATTTTTTTCTTAGTGAAATCAATACCAGGGATAAATTTCACTACTGTGATAGTTGAAGGCATAAATCAAGACAATATTCCATTCACAGTCCCTGATAACCCACCTGTTGAATTTACACCTTGCTTGTACAGTGTAATGCAAAGCCTGAAAAGTCAAACAGGTACAGGTGAAGGAGCAATCAAGCATATGGAGGTGTTATATTTTTCTGGGGACCCTGAATGGGCTCTCAAATAAAAATAGGATAAATGCTTGACCCTCAGCATCTCAGACATTTAAAATTAACAGCTGTCTATGATTCACATATTACTGCCTTAAAGATGCTCATGGGAATACCAAGAGATTACATCACAACATAATTTTGCCCCTTATATGCTATTTCTGTATAGAAACATTTATCACACATTGTTCTGGATACTCCACAAGTTCTAATTATTATTGAAGACAACAAGGTGAGTTATAGACATAATAGAGTGCTGTAACCAAGATTGATATCTTGCCTGCCAGCATATCTCACAGCACACAGATAGTGTTCAGGGAGCTTCCTTGTGACAGATCTAACATAACCCTCCCTCCCACTTCAAATGTCATGGAAGGGACTAATATTCCCTTATAAAGAGTGGATCCAATTACAGCAAAAGTCCCTTAATAACTTATTCAAAATGTAACCTATTGTCAATGCTGCCATTCACTGTGTTTTGATTTTGCCTTTGATGGGTTATTTTGAGGATGAATCTCTCTCTTTTGCTTTCACCCTTCAAAATGAGTCTGGCTCTGAATTGGGAAATTCAATTGTTCAGTTTCCTGATTCTTTAAAACTCACTTGCCCCACTCATGCTGCTGACAAGTGATCCTACTGCCCATGTACTGTTTTGTGGTAAAGCTACACAGTATATATTACATTTCACTTTTACCAATAAACATTAAGTTCTATTCACATTTTTTCCTTTGTGTCTTCACCTACTTCAGCGCCTCTCTAGATGTGTTTAGCATATATTATTCAATCAGGGCCGCAAGGTGATTACATAGCCTTCCCTGCCATTATAACTGAGACTTAGTACAAATCCAATCATAAGGTTAGGATTCCCTGTTGTGTATCTGTGCCGCGCCTCAGGTCACAACATAACCCACTTTGGAGTTTTGCCATTGTGCCACCCCCTTAGTGGCCCAATGGCCACTCATAATAGTATACAAACACCCTATTACTCTCTAATAAATAGCATTTTATTAAAAATATCTTTCTTGGTTCTCCTCTTGGACTTTTGTCTTCCCAGCACAAATACTGAACTATATTTAGTTCAGTTGCAACACTTTTTTCCTCGTTAAAATAATTACATACCTACTGTGAAATACCTACAGAAAGACTAACATCATATGATGTCTTAAATGAATAATAACCTTTCAATATAGATGCTCTGAAGTATACAACTGAATGGAGAATGTATCTAATGTTGACACAATTGTCTGCCAATTTGCTGATTAAAAAAGTCCATAACTGGGACTAGCAGATGGATACTTAAGAAATCTAACTCCAATGCATCAATGTGATTAATCTCACCTTGGAAACAACAAAATCTAATTGATAAGCTCTTTGATATTTCAATAGAGTATCATGTCACACCTATCCAACTGTATATTAGATCTGAACCTGACCTGGCCCAAGGCTCAAAATGGAGGTACCTACTTTGACCCTGACAACCAGGTTTCTAGGGTGCAATACATTAATTCAAAAACGCCAGAGCAAAAGACGCCATCTCAAAATTTTTTCAAGATGGCATTGTGATTTACATCAGCAAAACTAAAAAATCTTAATAAAATTTATTAAATAGTTATTTTTTACATATCAGTTTCTAATACAGCATCTAAAAAAACTGCATCAAAAACACTATCTCAAATCAAAATAAAAAGAGTGTTATCCAAATAAGATTTTTTATTATAAAAACACTTAATAAATATCCTAAAATACGCCATCACAAAAAACTGCAACACAAAAACGCTATCTCAAATCAAAATAAAAAGTCTGTTATAAAAATAAGGTTACCAAAACTTTGCAAATTCAACTGCAAAACTAGCCAGCTTTAAGCGCCGCCTTTAACAAATCAAAAGCGCTGTGGTGCCAACTGGGATAGTCTTGGGCGCTGCTGCGCCACCTTGAAAACATCTTTTATGCTGCGGCAGCGCAGATTTTCAATCCCCAACATGAAAACTCCACTAATCAACAATATTTCCATAAGCACTAAATTTAGAAGATAGCTATAACAATTAAAAACTTAATATAATAAAAAAGAAGATAGGCAAAGCAAGTTTATTGCAATAAAAGGCAGGCTGTGTGGGATTAGTCCCTTGTGTTGTGGGTGCCTCCATGCTGCTGAGCAGAAGACGTGGTAGGAGGAGAGGACTGGCAGTTGGCGGGGCAGGGATGCTTGGTGGTGCGCTGGATGGTAATCACTGGGCGCTCATGGGTGGGCATCATGTAGCGGTTGTTGTCCAGGCGCTGGTGCACGTGAGCCAGGATTGCCAGCATTTGGGCCCAGGCCAACTGGGAGTTGCACAACATAGAAGACCAGTTGCACAGGGGAAGGCAGATCTGACTGACTGGCACCAAACAGCCCCAGCCACCACAAGCAGAGAATGCAGCACCTATGGTGAAGCAGTTCATCAACGCATCTTCCATGTAGGAATATGATAGCAGTAGGGGGGCACGGAGTTGGTAAGCCATGGAGCGGTAATGCTCCAAGCAACAACCAGCGTACCCAGGCTGGCAACTTTTGGGAGGATACCACATAAAGTGGCAAGTTGCAGCAGCCAAAGAAAGGTAGAGGGAAGCATTCCAGTGGTAATGGCTTGAAGATACACCTTGAATGTGGCAGAGAAGCAACAGTTAGTGTTGGCTTGGATGGGCAAGTCCAAGGTCTGATGGAAGCTGGGATCTGCTGCAAGCTCAAGAGCCCAACCCCAAACCACCTTGTCAATATACTCATTTCAGACAGCAATGGTATGCACATGTTGCGCAGAAATCTCACTGGGGGCCAGGGTAGCTGACTGCAGCCCTAGACACACCTCAGCGGCCAAACAGGAGGCATCATACCGGCCGTGGTATAACTCCCCTGCCTGAATTGGGGTCATTGCATCCTCGTCAGAGTGTAGTGCCTGTACAAAGCTGTACATTGTCTCCTCAAGGCGGCAGATCCTAAACTTGCTAAGGAGATCAGGGTAGTCCACCACCCCAAGGTCAGAGTTGCAGCGGGCGCAGAGCATTGAAGATGGGGTAGGGGGAGGCGCGTCAGTGAAAGAAAGGCGTTGAGGAAATGGGTGCTGAGCACCAGAAGGATTGCCGCTGGGGGGCGCACTGCTGACAGGAAGAGGCTCCTCAAACATGGAGTCCTCATCAGGGAAATCCCTGGCACTAGAGTTTGGCGCAGTACTATGCTCAGAGGCTGCTACAGTGGTTGTGCAGTCTTGTTTGAAAAACTGGGAGTCACTGGCCCAAAGTCAATTCAAGAAAGAAATATGAACTGAGCGCGGCATTTTTTGAAAAGTGTGCTGCTCCGCTTTGACCATTGAAGCCATCATTTTATTGTAGGTTTGGCGCATGTTGATGTTGCTGTTGTTGTTGATGTTGGGATTCATCTGATGAAGAAAGAAAGTAGTGTTTGGTCAAATGGGGGGATATGTTGGAAATTTTGACCAAGCAATGATGCCAATTATGACAGAGCTCACAGATTAGGATTACAGCAGCCAACTCCGTAAATTAGCAGTATAAAATCAATGATGCCAATTATGACAGAGCTCATGGAATAGAATTACTGCAACCTCATTGTCATAAATTTATAATATAAAATTTATATATATTCAATTGGCAGTAGATTTTGAATCATTACTGCAGAATATCCAATGACATGCGCCGCCGCGCTGTCTCTATCATACATAAAGCGCCACCACGCCACCCAAAAAAAGCTCCAGGCACTGTGGCGCTGTCTTGCAAATATTTTGGATGCCATGGTGCTGCTCTACTTTTACATCAAGCGCCGCCACAGCGCTATTTTTGAATCCCCAAAATGGTTATCTAATTATTAATCATATTTCTAAGCACTAGTCTCAATAGTATAATCAAAAAAAGATATTTTGGATTGGTAGTAGATTTATAATTGTAAAGACAAAATCCAACCTACTGAAAAGCGGTGCCGCGGCGCCTGGAGTTTTAATTAGTTGGCGCCTGTAATTTTAATTATTTGGCGCTGCAGCGCCTGAGATAATTTTCAGTTGGCGCTGCAGCGCCTAAGCTTCAATTAAAATGGTGTGGTGGTGTGTTCTTTGATTTTTTTGTCATTATATCTTACTTTTATGTGATTAATCCAAGCCTTTCCCTTATTAATTGGGAATAAAATATGGTATTAATTTAAGACCTACATAATAGATTAACCCAAATTAGTGCCACTTTGATAGTATTACCCCTCTGCAACACAGTCATTCAAAAATCCATGTTTAATATGCTAGCCTTATTCCTTATCATAGTGTGAACTTTGCTATTTGGGTTTCAATAATACAATGTTTTACTAGTGATTTTATTTAGTAATGAGGGTATTTCTGTTGTGCAAAATGTACCCATTACAAAATCTACTAAGCAACTAAGCGTCCAATAGGAGTGGCGCCCACCAATGTGGCACTAAGAATTAACCTGTTTTAGCATGTGGTGTCATAGGACGCTATAAAGAGCACGCCATCAAAAATTGACTGTTTCCACTTTTACAAAGTACAGTTCAGCGCCAAATCTCAATTAAATAAAAAATGTAAGAAACCGTCTGAAACTTTGCATTTATGTATTTTTTTATCTCCTCTAAACAACTGGGTACTTTTTAACCCCAGTTGTATAAGCTAGTTTTAAAAATATTCAAGTTTTACTCTTTGGCCTGGTTGAGGTAGCTCCACCAGAAGTTTGTTAATTTAATATAAAAAATGGTCAAAAACACTATATTTTTGAGCTACAGCATCTCAATTACGTCATCTTGAAAACACCATTTCACTTGCAAGTTTTCAGTCAAAACTCACAGTTTTGCATACTTGCACTACTAATAAATTTTTAATTTTTACAGAATAAAAAACATAATAATTTTGATGGTATATAATTTGAGAGTTTTTCTACAATTCCATGTAAAAATATTGACTACTTTTATATTTAACACATTCTCATTTTTCTCTTTAAAAATTGTCCCCAAATTTGAACTTTTCTGACGCAAATTTGCTCTTAGATGCCTCCCAAGCCTACCACCAACGCTACCCCCAAGGCTCCCAAGAGCATGGCTGCTCCTGCTCAGGCAAGAAAGACCAAGGCTACCCTCTCCAAGCAGACTCCTAAAGAAAAAACGCCTGCCAAGACCCCCACACCTTCCCCCAAGCCTGAGGCTGATAGCCCCACCCCTCCCCACCCTCCCTTTGTCTACTCCCCCTCTGATCTCCAGGAGGAGCACGTCCACTCCAATGATGAAGATGAGAATGAAAGAGTCTCTGAAAGCAACTCTGGTGACCATGGTTTTGCAGCCTTAGAGGAGGAGCCTATCCTAGAGTGGGACCTACATGCAGTTGCCAATATCTGCAACGTCAACAGGCAATTTATAGTTCCAGCTGTTTTTCCTGACTTATTTCCCATTATGACCAAGAAGGGGGTGCTGGATTTGTCAAGGACAGATTCCTTTTCATATGCAATGACCAGAAAAAAATATGGCAAACCATCACTACAAATGTGATAGTCCAGGTTGCCCTGCACAATTAACTACAATTGGGTTTACCCAAGTCAAGGAGCTCACCATTGAGCATGACTGTTTGGGCTCTGATATGATTCTTTACTATCTTATGTGCTGGTACCTTTGCCAAGCCATTCCTTTCAACAAGGACTTGACTTCAACTGAGCTGGTAACTCATGCTCTCCTTTACCTGAATAAGGATCAGAGAGAGGAGGTTGGAGAAAAGACCAGACTCCAATGGTATGTGACTGATCAACGGTCAATTGATGCCAATATTGGCGTCAGCGCTAGAAGTATCAATGAGCTTGTACTTTTGGAAGTCCAGAAGACTACCATGCTTGGAAAGCCCTTTTTGCTACACGACAACAGGCAAGGTTCACCAAACCGTATTTTGTGCTTTTCAACACAAGAGGATCTTGTACGCCTTTTAAAGTGTGATACCTGGTTTGCCAATGGGACTTTTGCCTCTTGTCCTAAGCTATTTTATCAGCTTTGGGCCATCCATGGTCAGGTCAATGAACATACAATCCCCTTTGTCTTCTTCTTTCTCCCTAATAAAAGGGAAGAGACTTACATCCACGCCTTGAATATACTCAAGCAAAAACTGGATGCCATCTTGCCTACGCTTGAAGAAGAGCCAACTGAGAAAAGGGGCCGCAAGAAGAAGAAGGTCAGCCCAGAGGCTACCCAAGAGCAACAGGCCATAACCAAAAAGGCGCCTGAGTCCCTTCCTTACCATACCACGTTGATGGTTGACTTTGAGGCTGCACAGGCCAACGCTTTTATCAAGGTATTTAGGAGCAGGCCCCAAGGCTGCTTCTTTCACTACAGCCAGGCTCTGCGCAAGAACCTGATGAAAAACCCAGCCCTCAATAAGCTGGTATACAAAGATGGTACAAAGGAGGCCAGAAAGATATTCAATTGCTTTGCTGCTCTGGCCATGGTCAGAAAGGAAGAGGTTAACCTTTTTTACGACAAGCTTCTCAACAACAATTACATTCTTGGGAACCAAGAAGCCTTTGCTCCTTTCATACAGTATTTTGAGCACCAGTGGGTAGGTGTATTCCAGGGACATTGCCGCATCCACAAGGGCGGCAACTCAATTAACTGGAACTGCTATAAGCAGGTCAAAGCCGGCGTAACTAAGACCACCTCCTCACTTGAAGGTTGGCATAACCAATTTTTCCGCCTGGTTAAGGCAAAAAGCCTATGTTCAATATGATTATCAAGAAGCTGAAGGTTCAGCATGCGCACGGGGATTGGCTATATTCCCAGGCCGTCAAAGGCAAAGCTTTTATAGCCAAGCATGCTGGCCAGCAGGTCAAGTTTGCAAGTGTTACAAAAGCAGCTTTGGCCTATTACACTAGAGAGGGCCGCCTTACCCATCTCAAAGACATTGCCACAGCCCTTGGATCCAATTTATAATCCAATTTTTTTAACAATAAACTTCTTTTTTTCAAATGTTTGATTTTAACTTTTAATATGTATATACATGTTTAATATAGTGTTAAAATTTAATAAAAAAATAGCACCATTTTAGGATGTGTTGACTTTGAAGCTTTGTGCACTATAGTTGGTACTAGCTGACCCCATATTTTTATTGCAGATTTAAAATTCTTGGATGATTTTGAGTCTAGATTTATACTTTTTTTTGAAACTTTTAAGATGTATATACATGTTTAATATAGTGTTAAAATTTAATACAAAAATAGCACTGTTTTAGGATGTGTTGACTTTGGAGCTTTGCACACTATAGTTGGTATTAGCTGACCCCATATTTTTATTGCAGATTTAAAATCCTTGGATGATTTTGAGTCTAGTCAAATGTTTTTTTATAGTTTTTGAAATGTTTTTTGGGCTTTTATCAATATTTTAAGTTATCTGGCGCAGTTTAGCCATAAATCTGAGATGGCATTTTTAAGATGGTGTCTTTCTAGATGGCGTATTTGGACGCATTTTTGAGATGGCGTCTTTCTAGATGGCGTTTTTGAGATAGCGTCATTTAAATTGACATATTGCACTGTTTCTAGAATGTGATTTCTATCAAAATTATTTGATTTCAAGCTTTATTTAAATTAAATCCAGATTTAAAAGTTTTAAAGGTGATGTCATTTAGTTGGAAGTGATGCTGTTAGAATTCTGGTTGTTGGAATCAAAGTGGGTACCTAAATGGGCACCTAATAAGTTTGGGGTCTTTTTAATGGTACCCAATACTTCCCAGGGTGCCTTCACTCATGCAGGATCCAACCATGGGTGAGTCATTATTATCAAGAATCACAATATAGCTGTTCCTTGAAAGGGTATAGGAACCTCTTTTTTTACAATAAAAATATGGAGTTCCGGTATTTTTCCTTATTATTTCCCTTGTAGCTGCTGGATGTAGCAGAATCAAACAAAAATAAACTTATTTTCCAAGTCTTACTCCCCCTACTCCCCTGACATCACTTACTAAAAAGCTTGTACCAAGAATTTGGGGCAGGAGGATGTTCAGTCAATCAACTTCCCTACAACAGATCCTCAGCCAAATTAGATCCAGCTATAATTTTCTCCATGTGTAAATTTCTTAGATTTATAAAAGCAAGTTTTCAAGATGAAAATATTTAAAGCTAAATTTATAAATATTTCCAAAAAATAGAGCTTTTATTCTGTTTTCTTAATGATGAAATTTAATTTGATTGGCTTTTATAAGTGCATATTTTTAAAATCAAACCTGCTAAATAAAAAATGTTGATAGAAGTTTTGATTAATAAATAGAGGTGTCAGGAAATTGCATTTCTTATTGTTGACTTCTCCTTACCTTAGTAAAATAATTAATGGGCAGATAGGTCAAACCCCTTATAATATGATGGCTGGCCAAGCCATCAATATAAGAAGCTTCTGATAGATTGCAATCAAGCTTAATTGATCTCAGAAGCTTTTGACAAAATGAATTTGAGCCAGTAGATGCAAGGCCAACCAGGAGCATCCCAGGAAATCAAATGGTGTCAAATCCTGATTGGCTAGAGCTATTATGGATTGCCTCAGCACCCCGCCGAGTCAGGAGCAAAATAGGTTCAACATTAACACAATAAGAAGATGCTGAGATTCCCCAAGAATAATGAGGATTGGCACCAATTTACACTGGCAGCCTACCAGTGCCTCTGCAAATTCCTGTTGTGAAAGGCCACCAAACATCCTCAATATTGTGCACTATAAATAGAACAATCAATTGGCACCTCCCCCGCCAGTATGCCAATGATTGTGCATAACAATAAAGCAAATAGTACCTAGTGCAGGGTACTATGCAATTAAATCTCATGTCATTGCATGGATGCCTGACTCTGGGGGTTGATGTTGGCAGTCTGGAGATGGAAAGACTGGCTGAGCAAGAGTTAGAAGCGTCAGATGTATTATCCTGGCAAGAGAGCGTAAGCTCTATAAAAGCCATTACATTGGAATAATGGAAGGCAGACAAAAAGAAGACATACCTACTGTAGAACACTTTCACAGTAGAAGATAATCCAAGTTTGAAGACTATCATCAGTTCTCAAAGATCCTTGCAAGCTGCTGCTTAGAGACACCACCGCTTTCATCTATTGCCTCCCTTGGACATTGCCAGTTGTTGCCTTACCAAGGAACAACCAGACGTTGTAAATAATGCTTGTCGCCATACAAGCAAACCAATCCCCCAACTGGCTAAGACCAAACATATAACCAATAAAGCAAATGATAATCAGACTGCCAGTTCTGATTTCAGAACCAAAAGTTCTTACAAGAGTGATTTCAAAAAAATTATTACTATAAATATAAAAAAGTTACATATGGAGAAAATCATAGTTTGATCAAAATTGACTGGAAATCTGTTGTAGGAAAATTAATTGCCTGAATAGCTTCTTGCCCCAGAAATGTGGATTTAAGGTTAACATTATACCTTACCTATAGCTTAATAAAACTTGAATGCCTTTAACACATGGAATTTACTCAGTCAAGGGCTCTTAAGTTTAAATAACAGACATGTCTATTCTCTCTGAGTGTGATAATCTTACCATATCAATCTATACTTTTAAAGTTTTATTTACTTCCTTAAAGTGCCATTGTCTGAATCTATATAGAAGGTACTGTTGACGATTAATAGCTTGGCCCATAGTCTTACAGCAGACTTGAAAAAGAGTATTTGCAGCTAACAGGTCCACTAAAATATAATGTTTTAATAATTAAACGTAGCTTTATACAAGTTCTTAGATGGGTAAAACATTTATAACCTAGACTAAAAAATCCACAAACCTAATATTACACTTGTCTTTGGACTGGTAAAATGCTCAGTTCTAGGCCAAAAGCCATTTTCTTTGATTAAAGCTTTAAACAAACCGACTTTGGCCTGGTGCACAATAAAGATAAAATTTAAATGACTTAGCCAAATGTGTGGTCAAAAGGTTATGCTTGATGACTTAATAAACTAAAAGGATTAAAACTATGGAAATTAACATGCATTTTCACTAGGCTGATGAAACTTCTGGGAGATTTACCTGATTATGATATATATGAGATAGATCAAAAGTGACTTTTATTAGTTTAAACAGCGACCAACCCTCCATTTGGCCCTAACGCAAGAAATCTGTATTTTAGCCTAAAACCCAGCTCTCTGAGCTCGCGGAAAGTTTCTTGGTGGAGTAGCAATAGGACGAGAGGGTTGAAGAACGTCATGCTGAAAAGAGTTACAGCTGCAATAGATTCCATCGTTGGGGATTGTAGTTGTCCCGTAATTGTTTCCATCAGCAAGACATAAAAGGTGGGAAGCATGACTAGGTTGTAGACAAATGTGAATACTAATATTTTTAAGTAGAGGAAACAGGTATGCTTATAGATAGACTTATCTATATGAAAAATCCTTAAATTCGACTCGTACAATCGTGCAATGCAGGGGTAACTTATGTTTACTGCCACCAGTGGCCATATAAAGGAAGCCAGAAGATGGTTCCGGCATAATTCCACCACCCACATACCAGAATTGATGCCAGGATAAGAAAGCGACATCAATTGGAGACTCTTGTATTGCCCTTCAACTCCCACCACGATTAACAAGCCTAGTATTAAAAGCTGCAGCGAGACAAAAATCGACCACCACAACACCATACTAATTTTGCATCGTAGGAATATGATACAGAATCGCAAGAATGCCAGTCCTCCTACACTTACTGCCGATAGCTGCAGTAGAAATGTTGTTATTACGCCTTTCCATTGGTCATTTACCAGAGCATTGGAATCTTCTCCCAGCATAAAGGAGCATAAGGAGTCAACTAGCTTGAAGGTGACTAGAAACATGTCGCTCAGCGCCATGATCATCGCTAGACTTAGATCTGGCTTTCGAACATCTTGGCGTAAAATCACACCCAGAGCAACTATATTGCACACGAGCCCCAAGACCATCACCACATGTAGGATAAATTCTAACATACTGAAGGTAAAAGCTGCAAATTGCTTTAACTCAAGTGACACTATTTAACTTGACATCTGCCCTAATAATAAAAGTTTTGATGACCTAATTATAATTATTTGTATCATTTAGGAAGCTGATTGTGAAATCGGAATAGAAAAGGCACTCAATCAATCTAGATAAGGACTTAGATGTTTAACCTCCCAGCTTAAAACAGTGTGTTTAGCTTTCAAATTAAAGAAACCAGTCAAAAGCTTTGTGTCCACACAAGATTTTATCACGCTTATTAAAATTTTCTTTACATGAAAAATATATCTGACATAAGTGGATTGACTTGCCAGACATGTCTAAATCCGCAAGAAGCTTGACCAAAAACTCTCTTTGTTTCACCTTTGAAAATATAATATAAAATCAATCAATCAATTATTAAATACCAAAGTAAATAATACATAAGGTGTTCTCTGCACCGCATCTCTATTTATAACTTAATTCAGTATCTATAAAATGAATCATTTGAGAATCCAAGCGCTCAACCCTTGTCAGGATTGTATGACCATTTATCCGGAAAGCTCCACTTCACCCACCCCACTAATTGGACTAATAAAATGATGATGAATCTTAACTTGGATATGTGGCAACCACCAACCCCTCCTAATATGAAAATGAGAACTAAGGTTTCCAAACCTGAAGGAAGGTATAATTGAGAAGATATCGAATTGATGATAGTTTAAAATTTTCAATTCCAAAATAGACGCCAGTTCATATACATAGCACCAAATATGGTAAGCAGTTCTGCCCAGGCCAATTAAGTGATTAGTGATCCAGACTGTTGTCAACTTCAACATCATTTCAATATATCCAGTCAGAACATCCAATTATTGCAAGTGAAACAAATAATTTGAAGCCTGGCACCCAACCTTCTCTTTATAAATCATATCTAGAGCTGTACCAGGTTGTCTTCAGGAAGCTATTGGCTATTCAGGGCAGCCCTGGTCAGAACCCCATAAAATTGCTTGCATGCACTACTTTCCATTTAAGCCAACTCTTATCACAGCCAGGTTTAACCCTACTATATTTAAAAATAATATATATAATAAATAAATAATTAATTAAATTTTGGGCAGGAAGATGTTCTGTCAATTATTTTTCCGCTGACTGATTTTCAGTTGAATTTGATCCAGCTATAATTTTTTCATATATATAAATTTTAACTTTACAATAAATATAAAATACAAAGATAAAGAAATTCTTCTTTATAAAAGTTAATCTTTAAAACTTCTAATCTTCTTATTTTATTTTCTAGCAGTCAAATTTTAACTTGATCAGCTTTTGAAAAGGTAGATATTTAAAATCAAGCCTCCTAAATACAAAAAATAGAATTAAAAATAAGTACATGTATGAAGCATAGCTTTATTAGTAAATGTATTATATTTGAATTTCTGATTTACTGTAGAGTTAAAACTTTATATACAAAGAAAGTTATAGTTGACTCAAATTTGACTGAAAATCAGTCAGCCAAAAAATAATTGACAGAATATCTTCCTGCCCCATATAAATGACAAGGTTTTGCCAGTTGGATTCAACTTTTACAAAGCCTGGTATAGAGCTGCACCAGAGAAATCATGTGATCTAGCTGCCTTGGTGTCAGGATACTAGGAGTACTGTGATGCTTCTCCAGGTGAGGGAGGAGAGATGCAGGTGCTGGCATGGCCCACCAGATGATAGGACCTAACTTTACCAGGTAGGAGAGGGCCTTCCCAGCCACAGCCCAGGGTCCTGCCACTGGCAAGGCAGAATCAATCAATCCTGTAAGTGCCAGGTACAGCACTCCTAAGAATTGACTACTCTGGTCAGTGGTGTCAGAAGTGGGTGGGGTTGAGATGGTTGGTTTAGGTGTCAGGGGTGGTTACATTGGAACTAAGTAGGCAGCAGGATTATTGTCTTTTCTGTTGAAGATCAAAGGGTATATAGTAATTTCTCTGCTGTCACAGATTATTTGATAAGGATCCTTGGGAGTGTCTGGGCGAGTGTACCACTGCAAGTCTTCCAAGGTCCAGGGTTTATGATCAGGATTTGGGGGGATACTCAGTGAAATGCACAGGGTCAAATGGAGCGTTGGGTGGACAGTAGTAGTCAAAGGCTTTGGTTTTTTTCAATTGGAGTCTGACTATCTATCCCAGGTGATGAGTGCTGAAGCTTGGGTGTATGCAGATGAAAGACTATCAAAAATATGTATGGAAACAGATTGGTGAATCAAAGGTTCATAACAACTTTATTTGGTAAGGATGACAATACAGAACTTTTTCAGGTGCTTCTGATTTATATACTTACTCACATGCAAGTGCATCTGGGCATTTTTCTGGTGCTAACTGTGTGGCAAGGCTTGGCATCTCAGGTTCTGCTGTTTGATTGACTGCTTCATGGTCATTTTTGGGGGGTTTCAGGAACAGTTGTTTGACTTGCTGGTGGCCTATCTTTGCCTGACTTGTCATTGGTTCTGGTAGGTTTGACTGCAGGTGTCATGGGGGTTTCCCCAATTTGATCACCATTCTGGGACTGGATCAACAGGAATTTTTGGGGGGTTTCAGGAACACTCTTTTGGCTTAATGGTGGCCTATCTTTGCCTGACTTGTCATTGGTTCTGGCAGGTTTGACTGTAGGTGTAAATTCACTGCCCCCTTTGGCTTTGGATAGGACTGTATTTCCTTGTCGCACAAAAAAGACTGCACAAAGCCCAGCAAAACCACTAAATTCCCTCAATGATTTAGCTCACACAGTGGATGAAAGATTTGTGTTGGCATATCCTGCAGGACCCCCGGCTCTGGTTGCTCCAGCTTGGGAAGAAACGCTAGTTAATTTGGACTATTTATTGGCATGGTATTGTCTGCTTTTAAAGACAATTAGGAACGCCCAATCAAATGGGGCCATATCAACAACTACAAAGTCAACTAGATCTGAAATGCTTGCATTACCTTCCAGCCAATCAGAGGGAGTTGCGGAAATTACACTGGAACCCTCCAGTCCCCCTGGCCCTGGCCAGCAAAAATTCTCCTCTGCCCAATCAAATGCTACATTGGAAGCCATGTGACCAACATCTGTCAATCTCACCCCTTTTAACAAGGCCAGGGGACTTTGAGTCCCCTGCTTGTCAATTTTCAATTTATTAAAAGTTTGGAGTTTGTCACACTTAATTTTCAAATTGTATTGGTTGGTTGGACTTCTGTTTGAGTTCCCCATCATCTAGAATTTTAAAGTGTTAGACGTCGTCTTGCCCCTTACCTTTAGCCCCCGCGTTTTGAACCCAGTCCCTCTTCTGGAACCCTTGAAACATACCTCAGCGTATAGCAGTTTGCTTTTTGCTTTTGCTTTGAGAACGTTACGCTTGAAACTAAGTTTTCTAGTTAAATACAATATAAAAATCTACTTTTACCTTGTTTTTTCTCTAAATTCTTTGATTTCAAACCCGCTTTTGTTCCTGGCCCTTGTAAAGGCACCTGAGTTCACCACCAAGTTTCCCACCGCTGTTTCTGCCCTTTTCTTGTCTGTGGGTCTCCCTACTTGTGTTGATCCTACCCATTTACCTAAAACAAAAGTCCCTACCTTGCCCAAATTTTAAGGAGAATTCAGAAATGATACTCCCAGTCATCAAATTTGTGGTATTTTTGTTGGCCCCATTTTTGCTCTTCTTGTGGTCTACCTCTCCAGACCTGTGGTCCAGACTCTCCTCTTCAGCTCAACTTGCAAGCGCGGCTCCCTCTAGCCTCCTGAGTTTGCCTGGCAGTCTCCTTTATTCTGGGGAGGCTGTGGTGAAGAGTCTGACCTGTAATGATTTGGATTTGAAGGTCCTCAACCATGCTTCTTCCGCTCCGGCGAGCAAGGAGGTGTCTATGTCCCCCCCCTCTAGGCTTAGAGAAGAGCAACTCAGTACCTCTGCGCGCGTCTGTGGCGCCCCCTTTTGCCCCCACCCGTACCCCCTGGCTGCTCACTGGGTTGGCGCTGATGGCGCTGAATGCCTACTTTCCTCAGTTGTCTCCTGTGTCCTCCTTGTGGTCTCCCTTTTGAGCGGCCGTTCCAGTCCTCCACTGGGCGGCATCCTGGTGGTTTGTTTTGCCGGGATGGGAGCCAAACTTAGTTAGTTTAGCCCCCCTCTCTCACAGTAGGTGTCAGGAACCCATCCACTTGGAAACATACCACCCAAAAGGTGTATGGCTGCGGATGGATTCAACCCTGTTATTAGCAAACCAATTGGAACAGAGACCATCCCCATGTGGAACAATTATCTAATAAGACAGTATCAACCCAAAAAGGGATTAAATATTCCCAACAGGAAGCAAGCTCCAAGATAACTTAGAAGGAAAACAGAAGCCAAGGGATGAAATACAGAAGGAGTGGGCAGACTGGCCCCCATGACCTGTGGTTCCTCTGTGATGGGGGGATTCTGTGACAGTGGGATGGCGGTGTACCATACACCTGGTACCACTTGATGCCACAACTTGTCCAAGTAATTGGGAGGAGGTGAAACAGAATCTGCTCTGTTTCCAAAAGATAGGCTTGCAGTAAGGGACTAGACAAGGAGCAACCAAACCAACCATTTATACCCAAATGGTCCCCATTGGGATGACTTGGGTAGCATCATGGTGTTTGATTTCAGAATTTGGAGAGCAGACAAAAGGATAAATCAACTAGGTAAGTAAATTGACTTTATTAACTGAACAATCAACACCCTGACAAATGGAGCATTTTTATAGACTGTCAAGAGCTGTTTAAAATGCAGTTTTCAAGGAGAACTGGAGAATATTGGGGGAAATTTTGGGAGGGAAACTTGGCAGGGGGAGCTTTGACTTAAATTAAAAAAGATTATTTTTAAAATTTCTAGCCCCTGCTGAGGCTTCTCCAAACAGCTGGGTGTTATTTACCCCAGCTGTTGGAGAAGAAACAGCTCGGGGGCTTCTGGTGTGCAACTGCAACACCAGAAGAGGATAAACAAATCTTAGTTTGATTATCTTTGACTACAGAGCTTAACGTTTCTGTAGCATTATCATGGTTTGAAGCAAATTTGTTTTTGAGAGCTCCTGCCCCTGTCACATCCTCTGATTGGCTGCAGGCAGCCATCTTGTGCATTGACAAAGGTAAGTTCAAATTTGAAATACTAATATGGTCTAGGTGATCCAACAATTGAGAGGGCCCAGGTTTGATCCCCGTGTTGGCCCAGGAAATGGCCTCCAGGATTGATTTCAGGGAATTCAAAGGTAATTTAGGACAGTTATTACATACTAATAATACTTTTTTAGGACCTGGGGAAAAGCCCAACTTAGGAGAAGGGTTTTCAGACCCTGGATCTACTAAGATTTTGTTGTTGTTGTCAGGAAAGGAAGCAAAAGCATTCCTGACAGCAGGTGTCATGGGGGTTTCCCCAATTTGATCACCATTCTGGGACTGGATTGACAGGAATTTATGTGGTGAAAGAACTTGATTAAAAAAAGGTGTTCCCAATTGGGAACCCCAAATTTCTTAATGGAGGGTGGGCTTGAACTGGGAGCACTGGGATACTAAAATTAGCCTGCCCAGGCCCGGCCAAACCACCAAGGCTTGGGCATAGCTTTTGGGCCCCAGAACAGGGCCCACAGCATTTTCCTGGGCAGGAATGATTCCTACACCTGAATTTGCTTTTTGAAGAAAATTCAGGTGTAGGTAAATACCTGCAACCCACTTGCCCTGCCTGGCAGCTAGGCACAGGTTTGATTCCTGCCCGGGGCATTGATGTTGTTACTTCCTTAACACTTTGACTGCTTTTGTGAAGTCCAAGCAGAAAAATCATTGTCTGGTCAATTTTCTAACACACCTGTAATTTTACCAAGAATAAATGGGGTTTAATGCCACCCTTTAACACTAAATTACAGATATATGATATTTGATAATAATAAAGGTGATGTTTATTTAAGTGGTTTTTTTCAAAACAGCAGGATTGACTTGCCAACAAGGTTCCAATTAAAGGGGTTGTGACCCAAAATACAACTTCCCTGAGACCTGTGCCTAGACAAGGAAGTCAGCACAAATTCCCAAAAGCAACAACATGAACAAACAATGTTCTTATTTGGTGGATGACTCAATTTGGTGCCTGACCCTTTACCAGGAACAAGCCACCCCCCTTTACCATCCAACTGAATGATCTACATAATCATGTTCCTCTTAAGATGATTGTTGAGAATTTTGATCAAGAAATGATGCCAATTATGACAGAACTCATGGATTAGGATTTCAGCAACCAAATCCATAATTCAGCAGTATAAAAATCAATGATATCAATTATGACAGAGCTTGCAGATATAAGTTACAGCTGCCAAAGATCATAAATTGGTGGTATAAAATACATGTATACTGGATCATCAGTAGTCTGCTGACCTGAGTCATAAATCAGCCAATGATAAGCGCTGCTGCAGCTCTTAGTGATACATGATTTGCTGCTACGCCACTTTGGGAAGTCATAGGCACCACAGCACCACCTAGCAATTGAATTAGGTGCCAAAGCGCTGAACTACTTTTACATCAAGCACCACTGCACCAACTGAAAATTATTGCAGGCACTGCCTTACTTTTACATCAAGTGTTAGGCGCTAGTTTTGATTCCCCATAATCTGGAATTCCCATATTAGTTACATTATTAAGCACTGAGCTTGAAGTATGTCAGGAAGGTAGGAAGTGATCCTGAAGTAACTAAACTATTCCACACCAGCAAGGGCCACCTGTGCTGGATGAAGATGAAAATATTATATTGATTGACATGTGATAAGTGCCAAACCTAGATTAATAATTACCAAAATTAAAAGTGTGTTATAATGTCCTAGAAGACATTGCTAGCAGCCCAGAGATTACCCTTGCAGAAGGTATAAGAAAAACTAATCAATTACAATAAAATCATCTTTAATCTGGTTGACCTTTATCTTAATCTTTAAGTACTTCTGTGTGATCAGAAGCCATTCTTTGACAATAATCATGTTTCCCTTTGATCCTGAATCTTCTGATACAATACTATTCACATCCTCACATATGACTGTATTTAAGCAAATACCCTGTGCCCTATAATCTCAAATAATTGTGGCACTGTAATGCAAAAAGCTCAACAATGATTCAAAACAACTATATAACCTCTATCTCTAAATAAAGATAATTATCTAGCTTCCAAATATTTCCCCCTTGTAACTCTTCTAAAACAGCACAGTTATAGCATTGGTAGCAGAAGTAGGGTTTCCAACCTACTTCCCCCAAAAAATTCTGCCTGTTGTCTGTAATTGCCGCGGTCAACAAATCTACAAAATAATCATGTCTGGCCTCACTGTAGACTGGACACCATACACACTAGGTACCAAAATACCAGAAGGTTTTGTACTGTACCAAAACATGGTGGTGTCTGTCCCCGCCTTTAAAGCCCTATACACACAAGGTTTCTTTCAAGCACTCACCACCACCCTGCAAGTGACAGGCAGTAGCATCATGCCTGCCCACATAGCCCAGTGTCTTTGAAGTGCCGCCTTGGAGTCATTTGCTGGGGCCAATGACAACAGTGCCACAACATAGATACAATCTGCACAGAACAAATTGGCGCAAATGAAACGCCCACAACAGTTCTGGATTTCAGAGATATTCATCCCTCTTACACATGACTCAGGTACATGGTGCAACAAGTGGCATGAAGACCACATCAAGAAGGATTGGGACAACTTTAAGCGGGACTTCTTAGCAAGATTTGTAATGAAGGACACCACCCTCATGACCATACATCAAGTAAAGTACCTGACTCAGACTGGAACAGTGAAGGAGATCACCTGCGTTTACAAGGAACTCCAACTACATGCCCCCTCTGACACGGCCTTTGACACCCCAGCTATACATCTCATGTACTACAACACACCCAAGTTGCATGTAATGAGACACGTAAAACTGTACCAAGTAATCAATCTGAAGAGCCTCTATTGAGAAACAGAGAAAGCAGAAAAAACGTCAAATGCCCTCCACAAGTCCCAGACTGGAAAGAGAGAGAGACCCAAGGACTCTCACCCATCAGGTTGTGCTAATTGCCATCCACCTGGCAACAGCAACAACAATGGTAAAGGCTATAAGCCCTTGGGTTCAAATTGTCACATTAGTGGGAACAATGGGCAGTTGAATGATACCCACTTCCAAGTCACCACCACCTCAGACAATCATGACAAGGGAAAAGCGGGGAGAGCACTAAGCAAGCCAAACTCTCCCCACACAACTCCTGACTCACCCAACAATGAGTACCAACCCGAGAACGTGGATCAGTGCCCAATGATCCAGGTGCCCTAGGAAAATCCAGTACTTTACACCATTGCCAGATATCCCAATAAACTTATGTCCTATCCTTTCTGCTTTTGCAGTTACACTGGATCAGCGCTCCTGGACTTGGGTGCAGATCAAACTCTTGTCAACAGCAACTTTGTGGACAAGTTCAAGCTAACCACTAATTCTTTGCAGATTAAAAACATGGTTTTAGCTGATGAACATCACATTGCTGTGACAAGGGAGACTTCCCCCTTCTCCATTACACTAGAGAATCTGCACTCCATCATTCAGGGACCCATCATTGACTTCCCCAAATTTGACATTGTACTTGGACTGGTTGCAAAAGAATAACCCCCACGTAGATTGGATCACTTCAGTATTGACTATCAAGCGTGAAGGGTTCAACCACCAGATTTACCCTGACTTGGTGGACCAACTTCTATGCAGCCATGTCTTCATACATATCACAGAAACACTAGAAAAAAGGAGAAATTCAAGGCAATTGACTGGGACTCCTGCCAGTACAAGATCATACACTTCAAAGATCACCAGGATACCTCCACACCTCAGGATTGCAAAATTGTGACCCACCATCCAGAAATCTTCAAGGAGGCTCTACCCAGGTTGCCACCAGAGAAACACATCCAACACTCCATCCAACTCAAAGGAGCAGTGCCTAAGGCACAACCCATATACTGCCTCACCCCAAATAAAGACAACACATTGTGTGCATACCTCAAGGAAGTATTAAAAAAAGCTTATCTGCCCCTCAAAATCTTCTTTTGGCACTGCCATATTCTTTGTGGCAAAGAAGGATAGAAATCCTTAGACTTGTTACGCACTATCAAGCCCTAAATGATGTTACCATCAAGAATTGTTACCCGCTTCCACTCATTGACAATCTTCAAAGCCTTGGTGAAGCAACTGTCTTCTTCAAAATTGACCTAACAGCAGGCTACAGTCAAATCCAAATCAAAGAAGACATACCCAAGACAGCCTTCTGCACCAATTATGGTTTCTAAAAGTGTGTTGTGCTCAACTTTGGGATGTTGGATGTACCATCAGCCTTTGTTGCCTTCATGAATGAGGGCTTTGCCCCCCCAAATTAGCAAACATGCACTGGTATACCTAGACAAGATAATTTTGTATAGCCTCTTAGCAGAAAAACATCACAGAGACTTGTAATTAGCCTTCAAAACACTGACACAGAACAAACTATTGGCCAAACCATCTAAATTCCAGTTCTTTTGTGAACATTTATCATTCCTTGGGCACATAGTTTTGAAAGACAGCATCAAGCCTGAAAAATAAAAGATCCAAGTCATCTGCAAAATTACACCACCCAAGGACCAAGCAGAGCTCTGCACCTTCTTGGTGATAATAGCCTACATTCAAAGCTTCATACCCAACTGTGGCGTCCTAACAGTCCCCTTATCTGCAATAACAGGAATCAAATCCAAGTTTGTATGGACTATGCAATGGGACATTTGCTTCTGACGCCTCAAAGAAAAAGCTTACTGTGTAAGATCTAGGTCCAACCAGTACAAATTACCATTATCCTGCCTTTACTGACTCTTATTTCCATTACCTTCCTGTGACAAAGCTTCAATGAGCTTTGCCTCCAGGGAGGAAATTTTATGGGACAATGTTTTGTTGTCATCCTGCCATCTAGCCATTATCTTGAAACTCTTCCTCTCTTGCTCTTAGGGCCTCAATCTCACAATTGGCCATTGCTTTCACTTGTGGAATTTTTTGTCAAATCCTACTAACAGGTTTCAAGAATCACACACATATATTTGGTTTCCTTGAGCGGGAGCTCCTTCTTTTGCAAAGTAATTGGAATATAATTCTTTGAATGCAGCTTTCACTTCTACCAAAGACTCCTGGGGTACAGTCTTTGTCATCTCCAGACTTTCCCAAGCTTCCTCCAGTAAACTTGTATGAACTTCTTTCCTGGCAGAAGCAGTTTTCACAAAAAGTACTCCAAATTTTGCTCTTTCAAACAATAACAAAGAAGACATATAATTGAAAAATTATTAGAGAGGAAAGTGTCAAAATTGACAATATATCTTTATTAAAATTTAGCTGTTTTTGCTTATATACCATTTTGGGCATATTTGGCTGAAAACCCCTCTGGTTCCTAAATCAATCTTTAATTCATGTCACATGGTCTATGATATTCATGTCCTCCAAACCCAGATCTTTACCCAAAAGATCACCACATTTCTCAACCTATGAGAATTAACCTACAATTAGAAGGAATTTCATGACACCTTCCATCTCAATGTATTAATTTGGCATGGAGCTTCCTCAGCTCTCAGTGCCAAATCTCTGTGGAATATACACATACCAAAACTCAGCTATAAATGTTCCAACTGAGAAAAAGCCAATCAAACCTGAATACCCATGCACCTTGGCATGTATTCAGGTTTACAGTGGTTAATTGAAGCCCTTTCAACTAACCTGATTAACCTACATTATTAATCAACTTGGTTTAAAGACACCTAGTCCTTACTTGACATGTTCAAGTCCATTATGGCCCAATAATTACATTCATATTAATCATTTCTGCAGGTATATTTTATTAACCTTTGAAGTTAATTGAATTGTTTGCAAGACACCTAGTTCCCAAGATTGCTTTGGCCAATCTTGCCTCAATTTTACTAGTTAGTCTGGCCTAACTAACCACCCATATTCTATTTTTTTATTAAATATAGATACCAAGTTTCCAGGAATCTTTATAAAAAGAATTCCAGTCAAACCTATCCATATGAAATAAACAACAAAAACAGAACATCTTTATATTTTGGAGTATTTATTTGGCTAAATACTCAACAGTGACTCTTGTACAATCACACTGATGTCCGCTCTCATCCTATAATACCCCAAACACAATGAAGATTATCAGATGGAAACCAACACCTTGGATGCCTTCATTGGAGGGATACTTATATTCAAAACAGATAACAGCAACTTCCCTCCTGTGGCTTAAAAGTTGTGAAAGCTGACTGATGGCAAGTGTTGCTACCAAATCCACAATAAGAAGCTCTGGTCATTGTCCATTGCCTTGTAAAATGGCGCTGCTATCTGGAGCGCCAGGAAGATTTCACTGCCCTAACTGATCATGAGTCCCTCATTTACTTCAAAACCCAGGCCAACTTATCCAGGCGCCAATTATGCTAGATGGAGTTCCTGGAAAGATTCAACATGAACATTCAATATAAACCAGAGCCCAAGTTGGTCATGGCTGACACCCTTTCCCAACTGTACATCTGAGCCAAAAGAGGCAAAAACAGGCTCAACCCTAATTGGTCTCTCCTGGTGCTCTAAACCAAGGACAAGGGTTTCCTGCCAGGTACCACTGATATCACTAAGGAGACTGTTATCAAAAATGAGCACCTCTTCACTGATGTATAAAGCACCCTACATCAAAAAATGACCAACAGAAGAACTATTCTGTACATTCTCACACACCAAAGGGTCAACACCATCCTAAGTTAACATTGAGACCTGGGCCATACAAAGAGCCAAAATCTATATGAATTCCTAAAGCACAAAGCATGGTGGTTGACCCTGTACCAAGATGTACATGAAGTCCTTGAGCAATGTGAAGTATGCAATTTTTTTTGCAAAAAGCAATACCTCCCAAAATCTGTGATGCCTGTTTGTTCTCAACTACCCTTCAAGATGTGGTCCCTTGAAATTGTTGGACTCATGCCAGGAAGACCTAACAACAAAAAGTATATCATCATCACCATTGAATTTGCCACTTGCTGTCTTGTGGCACAGGCAGTGAGGACACATACTGGCAGCAACATATGATAATTCATTGGGAAGAAAATAATTAGCAAGTTTGGAAAGCCCAAATTATTGATCACAGATGGAGGCAATGAATTGATATCAGAAAGTACCAAAATTTATCTCACAAAAAATGAAGGTAAACACACTGTAACTACGCCCTACTATCCTCAGGCCAATGACTGAGTTGATAATTGAATGGCAGCCTAGTAAAAGCCCATGCCAAGCTCACAGCTGGGAGACCTGAGGACTGGACCAAGCAACTACCAACTGCAATCCTTTTTTGCAGCATCTGGGTGAGCAGATTCACTGAGAAGGGCCCATTTGAGCTTGTATATGGCACACAACCAAACATCATCCAAGCCCTTATGGGGCCAAAGTTGGAAATACCCAACAAAGTTCCCCCTTGTTTATCACCCCAAGTAGTACAAGCCAACAGTGATCACCTAGAGAAGGAAGAAAGACGTCTTTGAGATACATTTGTTCCTATCCACACCAGACACAAAGTTGAGGACAAGGTCTGGGTAATAAACACAGACAAAAGCAAGTTACAGCCTGATAAAGTAGGCCCTGTCATTATATTAAAGGTAAACAAAAACAACAATTACCTGGTACAAGGACTTGGCAAGTGTAAGCAATACAAATTCCTGCACCACAATTGATTACGACCTTGCAAGGCCCAACAGAAGCAACAAGAGGCCACACTACCCGCAAACAAGCAGCAACTAGTCCAGTATGGCGCCCAGGTTCCCAATAACCTCCCTGATGACCTCCCTCCAGACAAGGCCAACCTTCAGCTGGGGGGTGTCAAAACAGCAGGATTGATCTGCCAAAAAAGTTCCAGCTAAGCAGGTTTGTGACCCACAATCCAACTTCCCAGTGACCCAAAGTCAAATTTGGAAGTCAACTCAAATTCCCAAAAGCAACTCATGAACAAATAATGATCATATTTGGTGGATGGCTTGATTTGCTGCCTGAACCTTTACCAGGAACAAGCCACCCCCTTCACCATCCAACTGAATTATCTACATAATCATGTTCCTCTTAATATGATTCATATCAACTAGATAATCCCTATCTCCAAATAAAGATAATCATCTAGTTTCCAATTACTTTTCCCCTTGTAACTCTGCTAAAACAGCACAGTTACAACAGTTGGAAGCTTATATGTTGTGCTTCAAATTATACTCAAAATTGAATAAACAGCACATATTGAATTTGGCATCAAAATTGCAATTAGAACAAGGAGAAATAGAAAATGCATGTAATCTTATACAATTCCAACTCCATCTTTGGCCTCTGAAATCCGGATACCTTTCATATAAAGTATTTTATTCCTAAATCACCTTTATAATTTTAAATTGAAATCTGTTTATCTTCAATTAAAAAGTAAAGTATCAGATGCTGCTAGATATTACTATCTTTATCTCAATCTGAATTAGTTAAGAGATATTTTTAAACATACTATTTTTTTTAACATATAATCAAATCATCTCAACCCTGTTGCACTAATGAGAACCTTTGATCACCTGTCATGAATGACAATTATTTCCCTTCCAACCCCCAAAGTATGGAACATGGATCAAATTATGGACAGCCCAGCCCTAAGGACCAGGCGTCTGAAAGGCTGGGTTGTTTTGGGGATTGAATCAACTTAGATTTGATCTAATAATTCCCCCACTGATAGAAAATCCCCTGAAAAATCCCCTAAAGTTGCCTTGAAGGAGTATCACATCTACTGTATATATAGAGAGGAAGAACCCCCAATCATTGTCTTAAATACAATTAACTCCAATAAGGCAGCCAATGAAATAAGCACTGAACCATGTATGCCACATGCCACAGAGGAGAAAACCAGCTACTAGGCCACTTCCAAAAATAGCACTCCAGAACAGAAAAGCCAAACAACCATTCTATTTGAACCCACTAATTAAAGCCTGCACTGACCTATTGTTATTCAACTGCCAAAAAACACAGGTAGCCTTTCCAACCTCCAAATACACAATCATCAAATACCTGACTTCTGGAGGAAAAGCCTGATGATGAAGGACTATATGAGACCATGATTCAATTACCAGGATTTATTGCTAGTCTGAAATAAAGATGTGTTATGAATCATTGGTTTCCCATTTTGCTTCCACATTTTGTTCTTGTTATCTGCCATTAGAATATCATCCCTGCTGGCCTAACAGCCCCTTTTCTCACAGTCTTCTGTCCAACTGGAGCGCCCTATAGGCCCGTTCATTTTACAGAGTAACCACTAAAGCACAATTTCAAAGATTTTACACTCAATAATATATTACTATTTGACCCTTGGGCCCACACAAAAGAGCTAACCAGAATTAATAGTAAAGGTATATGTCACATTGCAGAGCCCAGGTTGTTCAAGGATAATTATAAATTTTCTTCCTGCCTATGAAATCAATATGGTCCAGCTTCCTAAACCCAGGTCCAAATACTGTCTGTGCCTGAACTTCTCACTGGCAGTACCAACAAGCTGTTTATAGTGGTATATTTTATTCACTCTGGGGTAATTGACATCATAATTCCTGCTACTAGCCCCTGGTCTTGGGTGGGACAATCCCTCTTTTGTGTTTTCAAGTCAGCATCAATCCTCTGGTGCTCTCTGATCACCTGGCCTGCAGCCCATCCCATCCTCAATTCTGATGGGCCAGCCACCCAAGGATGGTTCCCTGACATCACAAAGAAACTTAGGTTTCAACAAACAGTTTTATCTCTCTAAAGGCGAGATTAAAATTTCCTGAACCCTTAAAAACTAAAGGAACACTATTTTATGCAGTGCTTTCTGGAAATTTTATCAGTGAAGATACATATATATAAGGAAAATAGGAGCAGATAACAAGGAATGCTTTAAAACATTCATAATGGATGTAAAATTAATCCTTTACATAATAATAGGTATCTACTACAGAAGTTCTCAAAGCTAAGGTAAAAAGAAAAATTGAGCCATCTGTAAGCAGAACAAGCACAGCTTGAAGCAGTATCAACTCAGCTCAAAGAAAAAACAAAGATCAATGGATTTATACCAGTTGGCAATATATCTGCGTTCACTTCTAAAGTATTTATGATATTTCAATCTACGGCATTGCAGCTATGAAAAACAGGTTTTAAAAATTTAGTTTTTTTGAACTCCAAAAAAAAACCAGAAAAATCCAAAAAATAAAATTTAAAACCCATTTATAGTCTTAAAAAGGCCATAGAATTTTAAATCTGCAATAAAAAAGTGGGACAATTAGGAAGCCAACAAGGCTGCTAAAGCGCAAAGTCAAAATTCCGTAAACAAAAACAACTATTTTCATCTATTATAGCTATGTCATATACTTTAAAAATAAGCGAAAATTTGTACCAAATGCTACTAAAAGTAAAAAATGATGAAACTGAAAAAAAGAGTGCAATAGTTTATTGAGGAAGGCCCATATTGGTTGATAGTGCTACTGAGGTGGCCTGAGAAATACTCAAGCTTTCTATTTGTGGTACTCAAGGGTTCTAAGGATAAGGTTGGAATAGCTGAGCATCAACTAGGGGAACACAGCAGGACTATTATCTCCTTTCACAACAGAACTTCTATATTTGAGCTCTTCAATTAATCTAAGAATGTTGATTTGGTTGTTATGTTCTATTCAATGATGTCTTTATTTTGGCTATCTGAAGGCCTTATATAGTTGAAAGTGGGGGAGGTGAAATAAAGGG